>CAMZMU010000044.1:12251817-12381606 GCA_947311845.1 Poa pratensis | reverse complement strand
TAGTGCCAGAAAACAATTGCTTGTACGTCACACGTCAGTTGGGAACCCCAAGAGGAAGGTATGATGAGTGCAGCAGTAAGTTTTCCCTCAGTATGAAACCAAGGTTTAATCGACCAGTAGGAAAACGAGGTTTGCTTCGAAGGTGTTGGTGAAGGAGTGTAGTGCGGCGCAACACCAGGGATTCCGGTGCCAACGTGGAACCTGCACAACACAATCAAATTACTTTGCCCCAACTTAACAGTGAGGTTGTCAATCTCACCGGCTTGCTGAAAACAAAGGGTTAAACGTATCGAATGGAAATGATGTTTGTTTGCATAAAACAGTAGAGAACAATGATTGCAGTAGATTGTATTTCAGATGTAAAAGAATGGACCGGGGTCCACAGTTCACTAGTGGTGTCTCTCCAATAAGATAACTAACATGCTGGGTAAACAAATTACAGCTGGGCAATTGACAATTGATAAGTGCATATAACATGCATGTGTGAGCTGTGGTGTCTACTATGAGATTCATTTGGGCATTACGACAAAGTACATAGACCGCTATCCAGCATGCATCTATGCCTAAATAGTCCACTTTCCGGTTAACATCCGTACCCCTTCCAGTATTAAGTTGCAAGCAACAGACAATTGCATTAAGTAATGTGCGTAATGTAAACAATACATTCATCCTTGAATAAAGCATTGCTGTTTTACCCCTAGTGGCAACAACACATCTACAACCTTAGAACTTGCTGTCACTATCCCAGGTTAAATAGAGGTTGAACCCAACTATCATGCATAAATACCCCCTCTTGGAGTTACAAGTATTCACTTGGCCAAGGCTTCAACAAGTAACGGAGAGCATGCAAGATCACAAATGACATAGACATGATAATATAATATTCAGCTCCACATAGGTATCAATATAAGTCAGATCCCAGCAAACACAACATGTAGCATTACAATAAGATGATCTTGATCATGATAGGCAGCTCACAAGATCTAAACATGATGGCACAAGTGGAGAAGACAACCATCTAGCTACTGCTATGGACCCATAGTCCAAGGATGAACTACTCACGCATCACTCCGGAGGCGGGCATGGCGATGTAGAGCCCTCCGGTGATGATTCCCCTCTCCGGCAGGGTGCCGGGAAGAGCTTCAGAACCCCCCGAGTTAGGGTTGACGACGGCGGCGGCAGCGAATATGTTCTGGATGAAAGGCTCGGTGTTTTAGGGTTTTCGCGTCTCGGGGAATAAATAGGCGAAGGGGCGATGTCGGCGGACCCCCGAGGGGCCCAAACCACCCAGGCGCGGGTGGGCCCAGCCGCGCACTGGTGGTTTGGCCACCTCGTGGCTCTCTTCGTCTCTCCTTCGGACTCCGTGTACGTGCTGGAAAAATAGGGACTGGCCTTTTGTTTCGTGCAATTCCGAGAATATTTCCAGAAGTAACTTTCTGAAACCAAAAACAGCAGAAAACAGGGAACTGGCACTGTGGCATCTTGTTAATAGGTTAGTCCCAGAAAATGCATAAAAGTGATACGAAGTGTATATAAAACATGTAGCAAATGGTATAATATAAGCATGGAACAGCAGAAATTATGGATACGTTGGAGACGTATCAAGCATCCCCAAGCTTAGTTCTACTCGTCCTCGAGTAGGTAAAACGATAACAACAAATAATTTCTGAGGAGACATGCTTTCACACAATCTTGATCAATATATTGCAAGGCTCATGTCATGAATGAAGTGACTCAAAGCAATGATCTATAGTTTGCTAACAAATAGATAAAGAGTAAACAATGAATCATATAAGCAAAAACTTTTCATGAATAGTACTTTCAAGACAAGCATCAAAAAGTTTTGCATAAGAGGTAACTCATAAAGCAATAGATTCAAAGTAAAAGGCATTGAAGCAACACAAAGGATGATTAAGTTTCAGCATTGCTTTCAACTTGTAACATGTATATCTCATGGATAGTTGTCAACATAAAGCAATATAACAAGTGCAATAAGTAAATGTAAGAATCAATGCACACAAAGTTGACACAAGTGTTTGCTTCTAAGATAGAAAGGAGTAGGTAAACTGACTCAACATAAAGTAAAAGATAGGCCCTTCGCAGAGGGAAGCAGGGATTAAATCATGTGCTAGAGCTTTTTAAGTTTTCGAAAGCATATAGAGAGCACAAAATAAGTATTTGAGAGGTGTTTGTTGTTGTCAACGAATGGTAGTGGGCACTCTAACCCCCTTGTCAACCAGACTTTCAAGAGCGGCTCCCATGAAGGACGTTATCTCTACCAGCAAGGTAGATCATCCCTCTTCTCTTTTGTTTACACATGTATTTTAGTTTCTTTATAGATGACACTCCTCCCAACCTTTTGCTTACACAAGCCATGGCTAACCGAATCCTCGGGTGCCTTCCAACATTCACATACCATGGAGGAGTGTCTATTTGCAAATTAAGTTGCTTACTGATAAATCAGGGCAAAACATGTGAAGAGAATTATTAATGAAAGTTGTAATTAATTGGGGCTGGGCACCCCGTTGCCAGCTCTTTTTGCAAATTATTGGATAAGCGGATGTATATGCCACTAGTCCAGGTGAAAGTCTGTCAGAAGTAAATGACAAGATTGAAAGATAAAACACCACATACTTCCTCATGAGCTATAAAACATTGACACAAATAAGGAGTAATAAAGTTTTGAATAGTTTAAAGGTAGCACATGAAATATTTACTTGGAATGGCAGGAAATACCACATAGTAGGTAGGTATGGTGGACACAAATGGCATGGGTTTTGGCTCAAGTTTTGGATGCACGAGAAGCATTCCCTCTCAGTACAGAGTTTAGGCTAGCAAGGTTGTTTGAAGCAAACACAAGTATAAACCGGTACAGCAAGAATCACATAAAAACATATTGCAAGTATTATAAGACTCTACACTGTCTTCCTTGTTGCTCAAACATTTTACCAGAAAATATCTAGACCTTAGAGAGAACAAATATGCATCCCAAGTCTCAACAAGCTCTACGGTAGTTCTCCACTACTAGGCTTTAACTACATGATGCAAGAGCTTAAACATGATCTACTTGAGAGCTCAAAACAATTGCAAAGCATCAAATCAAAACAAGACAATGATCTACAAGAATGCATATGTCTTTTCCAATACCAACTACTACATGTAGCATTTTCTTTCTTCCAAACAAACACCAATCAATTTATTTAAACATAAACTCTCCAAATGATAATATAATGCAGCAAGAGAGTATTTATAAACAAGTGCTAACAGCTCGAAGAGATGCATGAAAAACAGGAGCTAAAAGCACTGCAGTAGCTAGTTAAGAATACTCAACAAATATAAGTGAAGAACATGAGTATTCACATGAAAAAGCGGAGCGTGTCTCTCTCCCACACAAGGATTGCTAGGATCCGAATTTATTCAAAAAAAAAAAAATAAAAACACACAGACGCTCCAAGTAAAGCGCATAAGATGTGAAAGAATTAAAATATAGTTTCACTAGAGATGACCTGATAAGTTTGTTGATGAAGAAGGGGATGCCTTGGGCATCCCCAAGCTTAGACGCTTGAGTCTCTCTGAATATGGTTGGGATGAACCACGGGGGCATCCCCAAGCTTAGGCTTTTCACTCTTCTTGATCACATAATATCACCCTTCTCGCTTGATCCTTGAAAACTTCCTTCACACCAAACTCAAGACAGTTCTCATTAGAGGGTTAGTGCATAATCAAAAATTCTCATATTCTGTAATGATACAATCAATCCAAAGCTTCTGGACATTAGCTACAGCCAACCAATGCTTTGTGGAGCAAAGAAATCCACACAAACACAGCAAAAGAGCGAATGCAAAACAAAAGGCAGAATCTGTCAAAAACAGAACAGTCTGGAATGACGAATTTTTTCGAGGCACTTAAGATGCTCAGATGGATCTGGCCTAAAATAATGAAAGTTGCGTACATTCTCAGGAATATGCGTGATTTTTCTCAGAATTTTTTGAATTTTCTACAGGGAGAAAGCTCACATCCGTGACAGCTAAAAATCTGTCACTGCGCAGAAATCAAATCTTGCATCAACTTTCAATATAGAACTTTTACTTGGCACTTCATTGCGATAAAATAAGATACAAAGGAGTTGCTACAGAAGTAAACAAAAACTCCTTGACTCAAGAAAACAAAAATAACAGCAAATAAAAATGATTGGTTGTCTCCCATAAGCGCTTTTCTTTAACGCCTTTCAGCTAGGCGCAGAAAGTGAATTCAAGTGTTATCAAGAGAAAAGCATCCGGACCCGTGCTTATCCTGGAATCCAACGCCTTTTTTCACTTTCTCTTGATAACACTTGATTTTCACTTTCTGCGCCTAGCTGAAAGGCGTTAAAGAAAAGCGCTTTGGGAGGCAACCCTTTATCTGTTATTTTTGTTTTTCTCAAGGAGTTTTGTTACTTCTGTAGCAACTCCTTTGTATCTTTATTTTATCGCAATGTTGTGCCAAGTAAAGTTCTATATTGAAAGTTGATGCAAGATTTGGATTTCTGCGCAGTGACAGATTTTTAGCTGTCACGGATTTGAGCTTATCTCCCTGTAGAAAATTCAAAAAATTCTGAGAAAAATCACGCATATTCCTGAGATATGTACGCAACTTTCATTATTTTAGGCCAGATCCATCTGAGCAACTTAAGTGCCTCGAAAAAATTCGTCATTCCAGACTGTTCTGTTTTTGACAGATTCTGCCTTTTGTTTTGCATTCGCTCTTTTACTGTGTTTGTGTGGATTTCTTTGCTCCACAAAGCATTGGTGGCTGTAGCTAATGTCCAGAAGCTTTGGGATTGATTGTATCATTACAGAATATGAGAATTTTTGATTATGCACTAACCCTCTAATGAGAACTGTCTTGAGTTTGGTGTGAAGGAAGTTTTCAAGGATCAAGCGAGAAGGGTGATATTATGTGATCAAGAAGAGTGAAAAGCCTAAGCTTGGGGATGCCCCCGTGGTTCATCCCAACCATATTCAGAGAGACTCAAGCGTCTAAGCTTGGGGATGCCCAAGGCATCCCCTTCTTCATCAACAAACTTATCAGGTCATCTCTAGTGAAACTATATTTTAATTCTTTCACATCTTATGCGCTTTACTTGGAGCGTCTGTGTGTTTTTATTTTTGTTTTTGTTTGAATAAATTCGGATCCTAGCAATCCTTGTGTGGGAGAGAGACACGCTCCGCTTTTTCATGTGAATACTCATGTTCTTCACTTATATTTGTTGAGTATTCTTAACTAGCTACTGCAGTGCTTTTAGCTCCTGTTTTTCATGCATCTCTTCGAGCTGTTAGCACTTGTTTATAAATACTCTCTTGCTGCATTATATTATCATTTGGAGAGTTTATGTTTAAATAAATTGATTGGTGTTTGTTTGGAAGAAAGAAAATGCTACATGTAGTAGTTGGTATTGGAAAAGACATATGCATTCTTGTAGATCATTGTCTTGTTTCGATTTGATGCTTTGCAATTGTTTTGAGCTCTCAAGTAGATCATGTTTAAGCTCTTGCATCATGTAGTTAAAGCCTAGTAGTGGAGAACTACCGTAGAGCTTGTTGAGACTTGGGATGCATATTTGTTCTCTCTAAGGTCTAGATATTTTCTGGTAAAATGTTTGAGCAACAAGGAAGACAGTGTAGAGTCTTATAATACTTGCAATATGTTTTTATGTGATTCTTGCTGTACCGGTTTATACTTGTGTTTGCTTCAAACAACCTTGCTAGCCTAAACTCTGTACTGAGAGGGAATGCTTCTCGTGCATCCAAAACTTGAGCCAAAACCCATGCCATTTGTGTCCACCATACCTACCTACTATGTGGTATTTCCTGCCATTCCAAGTAAATATTTCATGTGCTACCTTTAAACTATTCAAAACTTTATTACTCCTTATTTGTGTCAATGTTTTATAGCTCATGAGGAAGTATGTGGTGTTTTATCTTTCAATCTTGTCATTTACTTCTGACAGACTTTCACCAATGGACTAGTGGCATATACATCCGCTTATCCAATAATTTGCAAAAAGAGCTGGCAACGGGGTGCCCAGCCCCAATTAATTACAACTTTCATTAATAATTCTCTTCACATGTTTTGCCCTGATTTATCAGTAAGCAACTTAATTTGCAAATAGACACTCCTCCATGGTATGTGAATGTTGGAAGGCACCCGAGGATTCGGTTAGCCATGGCTTGTGTAAGCAAAAGGTTGGGAGGAGTGTCATCTATAAAGAAACTAAAATACATGTGTAAACAAAAGAGAAGAGGGATGATCTACCTTGCTGGTAGAGATAACGTCCTTCATGGGAGCCGCTCTTGAAAGTCTGGTTGACAAGGGGGTTAGAGTGCCCACTACCATTCGTTGACAACAACAAACACCTCTCAAATACTTATTTTGTGCTCTCTATATGCTTTCGAAAACTTAAAAAGCTCTAGCACATGATTTAATCCCTGCTTCCCTCTGCGAAGGGCCTATCTTTTACTTTATGTTGAGTCAGTTTACCTACTCCTTTCTATCTTAGAAGCAAACACTTGTGTCAACTTTGTGTGCATTGATTCTTACATATTTACTTATTGCACTTGTTATATTGCTTTATGTTGACAACTATCCATGAGATATACATGTTACAAGTTGAAAGCAAATGCTGAAACTTAATCATCCTTTGTGTTGCTTCAATGCCTTTTACTTTGAATCTATTGCTTTATGAGTTACCTCTTATGCAAAACTTTTTGATGCTTGTCTTGAAAGTACTATTCATGAAAAGTTTTTGCTTATATGATTCATTGTTTACTCTTTATCTATTTGTTAGCAAACTATAGATCATTGCTTTGAGTCACTTCATTCATGACATGAGCCTTGCAATATATTGATCAAGATTGTGTGAAAGCATGTCTCCTCAGAAATTATTTGTTGTTATCGTTTTACCTACTCGAGGACGAGTAGAACTAAGCTTGGGGATGCTTGATACGTCTCCAACGTATCCATAATTTCTGCTGTTCCATGCTTATATTATACCATTTGCTACATGTTTTATATACACTTCATATCACTTTTATGCATTTTCTGGGACTAACCTATTAACAAGATGCCACAGTGCCAGTTCCCTGTTTTCTGCTGTTTTTGGTTTCAGAAAGTTACTTCTGGAAATATTCTCGGAATTGCACGAAACAAAAGGCCAAGTCCCTATTTTTCCAGCACGTACACGGAGTCCGAAGGAGAGACGAAGAGAGCCACGAGGTGGCCAAACCACCTGGCGGCGCGGCAGTGGGCCCAGCCGCGCCACCTGTGGTTTGGGCCCCTCGGGGGTCCGCCGACATCGCCCCTTCGCCTATTTATTCCCCGAGACGTGAAAACCCTAAAACACCGAGCCTTTCATCCAGAACATATTCGCTGCCGCCGCCGTCGTCAACCCTAACTCGGGGGGTTCTGAAGCTCTTCCCGGCACCCTGCCGGAGAGGGGAATCATCACCGGAGGGCTCTACATCGCCATGCCCGCCTCCGGAGTGATGCGTGAGTAGTTCATCCTTGGACTATGGGTCCATAGCAGTAGCTAGATGGTTGTCTTCTCCACTTGTGCCATCATGTTTAGATCTTGTGAGCTGCCTATCATGATCAAGATCATCTTATTGTAATGCTACATGTTGTGTTTGCTGGGATCTGACTTATATTGATACCTATGTGGAGCTGAATATTATATTATCATGTCTATGTCATTTGTGATCTTGCATGCTCTCCGTTACTTGTTGAAGCCTTGGCCAAGTGAATACTTGTAACTCCAAGAGGGGGTATTTATGCATGATAGTTGGGTTCAACCTCTATTTAACCTGGGATAGTGACAGCAAGTTCTAAGGTTGTAGATGTGTTGTTGCCACTAGGGGTAAAACAGCAATGCTTTATTCAAGGATGAATGTATTGTTTACATTACGCACATTACTTAATGCAATTGTCTGTTGCTTGCAACTTAATACTGGAAGGGGTACGGATGTTAACCGGAAAGTGGACTATTTAGGCATAGATGCATGCTGGATAGCGGTCTATGTACTTTGTCGTAATGCCCAAATGAATCTCATAGTAGACACCACAGCTCACACATGCATGTTATATGCACTTATCAATTGTCAATTGCCCAGCTGTAATTTGTTTACCCAGCATGTTAGTTATCTTATTGGAGAGACACCACTAGTGAACTGTGGACCCCGGTCCATTCTTTTACATCTGAAATACAATCTACTGCAATCATTGTTCTCTACTGTTTTATGCAAACAAACATCATCTTCCATTCGATACGTTTAACCCTTTGTTTTCAGCAAGCCGGTGAGATTGACAACCTCACTGTTAAGTTGGGGCAAAGTAATTTGATTGTGTTGTGCAGGTTCCACGTTGGCACCGGAATCCCTGGTGTTGCGCCGCACTACACTCCTTCACCAACACCTTCGAAGCAAACCTCGTTTTCCTACTGGTTCGATTAAACCTTGGTTTCATACTGAGGGAAAACTTGCTGCTGCACTCATCATACCTTCCTCTTGGGGTTCCCAACTGACGTGTGACGTACAAGCATTGTTTCTGGCACTGTTGCCGGGAAATATTCCCTCGTCAACTTAGAGCCACCAGCCCACATGGAGTGGACCCACTTTGGCAGTACTAGGGGAACCCCATGTTCCACTGTTGCGACAGTAGCCCCGGGCATGGTCCCGGTGGCTCTTACTTCAGCTGCCGGGGCCATGGCCTAAAGATAGGTCAAAGTAGGTCCCGGGTACCTGGTCTTCTCAGCTTCGTTGGGGACCCACCGAGGCGAGGTAGAGACGAGCCCCCGGGTCCAGTTGACTGAATCACGGCGAACATTGCGATTCATCCGGACCCGTGCTTATCCTAGAATCCAACGGGCGAAATGCGCAGAAATCGGCACGCCCCCTCGATCCCCACGTTCGTCGGAGTAATGGGGCCGCGACGTGACGTGTGGGATGCCTTATAAGCCACGACTGGCTTCCACTATAGCCGTTACCTCTCCAGATTCGCCGAAATCCCCAAATCGCCGCCTCCACCTTCGTCTTCCAGACTCTGCTCCGCCGCCTCCCCTTGTCGCCATTGCACCAATTTCCCTTCTGCTCCAATGGCCCGAGTGAAAGTTCTCGGCCGGAGGAAGAGGAGCGCGGAGGCCTCGCCCACCGAGAAGCCGCTGTCCCCAAAAACCAAGAGATCGCGGCGGAGATCGGCGCGCAACGCCGAGCGGGCCGAGATCAAGAAACAGAAGGCCTTGTTTCCCAGCTGCTTCGCGGTGACGCGGAGATGATGCGGAAAGCGGGGCACTTCGGGGTGATGGAGTCCGCTGGCGCCGATGGTGTCCCAGCAAGGAAAGCGTCGGAGGTCTTTCCGCCGTCGGCGACCAGGACACCCAAGCAGATCCCCATCTTCGACAGCTTCATGATGATGGGGCTCGTCCCCCCTTTCTCGGATTTCTTCATGGAGATCTTGCCGCGTATCAGCTGAAGCTCTTGCATCTGACGCCCGGCGCCATCCTCGACTTGGCGGTCTTCGCCTACACCTGCGAGGCGTTCGTCGGGGTGATGCCATCCGTGGCGCTGTTCCGCCACTTCTTCTACCCTCGCATTGGGGGCCAAGGCTGGATGGGAGGCAGCGTCACGTTCTGCTTCCGTCCGAACATCAAGTGGGCCTTCCCCCTCATGGAAACCAAATCCAGATGGGAAGAGTGGAGGGATCACTGGTTCTTGGTCGGGGTGCCAGAAGCTGATGCTCAGCTGGAGGAGCCGACGGAGCGTCCCGTGGATCTGGACACTTGGAGAAGTGTCAGTTGCAGGATGAACAGTTCTCGGCGGTCGTGGCGCGCTTCAAACTTCTTCGCGAGAAAGAAGTTTCCGGAGCCGCCATCGTCGCTCACTTCCTCCGCAATCGCCTTGCCCGCTGCAGAAACGCCCGCACCCGGCCTGGAACTTCCAGGGCCCCGGGGATCCTTCTCGCCTGAGGTGTCCCGACATGGAGGAAAACCTTGTCCGGGATAACGTGAGAGGGACCTTCACTCCAGGGGTCAAGTACCAGCTGCCCAATGTGTGCGACGACCCGGAGAAGGACAAGATCCTGGCGCAGATGCCTCTGCAACGCCTTTGGTATCGTAGGCCGGGCTGATCACGGGCCCAGACCTCCTGTGGTGAAGACCCGCAAGGTCAGGGCACCTTCCAGCCCTGAAGAAGGAGAATGCTGGGAGTCCAACGAGGAGAGCGAGGAGGAATCCGAAGAGGAATTCTCCGGCTCTGACGATGACGATGACGACGGAGGCGACGGGCGCGAGACCGACGCCTCCGACAGAGACGAGAAGCTGGCGACGACCCTGTTGCAGCGATGACGATGATGAAGATGATGACGAGGAGGGGGCTGCTCCGCCCCCGCAGTCTGCCCTCGGGGTCGATGCTGCCCCAGACCCGAGTGTCCCGTAGCCGTTCCCCGCCAGTCGTGGTGATGGGGAACGATGAAGACCATGTGGACGAAGAAGCGAACGCCGCTGGCTTCGTCCGAGCCCCCCGCCGGAGAGCTTCTGCCGGCCGCCTGTCACCCGTGGTGGAGCCACCTGCTGCCTTGGGAGAGACGCCAGCGAGCCCCCAGGCATCTTCTGCTGCGTCGGCAGATGTTCCCCCGTCAATGGGTACCAAGCGCACCCAGAGTAAGCCTCTTCTTCACTTTTTCTTGCACTTTGCACTCCTTGCCTTCCCCAAGGAAAATGACCGAGTGTTGGTGCAGGGGTTCTCCTTCCTTGGGTACTGGCAAGAGACGGCGTGATACGGCGGAGGACGACACCGCCACTAGCCTTGGAGCCGGTGGAGGAGGGATGCTTCCCCCTCCCATAGCAGAACTTGAAGGCCGTCGAGGGAGCGGAGTGGGGAGCGTGACGGCGACCTCCCTAGCTCACCCGGGAAAGCGCTCGACGCCCTGACGCCCGAGCAAGCAGGTAACCCAGAGCTCGCGGGTAACTTCGTTTTCTTGACGCACCAATGCTTTTCCTGACATCCTTTTGTTCCAGATGCTCAGTGGCCAACGTCTTTTCTCCCGGCGGCCTTCATGGGGGGACCAGCCAGGAGAAACCACCTTCCCTCTCGCCTTCAGAGGGTCAAGAGGTGTCCAAGGGCGCCCCGAGTTCGCGGGCAATGGGAACGCAGACCGCGAACCCTGCCGGGTCCAGGCCTCGATTTGATAGAGAGCTCCTTGATGACTGGGACGGTGTTAACGACTTTGCCTCTTTTTCCACTGATTCTGGCGCCAGCAAGGAGATGGCGGCGCTGATGAAGATCAAGGAGAGCCTGGCCGCCAACCGCAAGAAAAGTGTGCCTGCCCCGGGAGGTCCCCCGGCAGCTACTCCAGGGTTCACCATCAGCGGTGACGACGCGATGGATGCCATCATCCGCGGGATAGCTCAGCTGGGCAAAGACTTGTGCGACCGTGAGGCCGCCGTTGTGGGGACCATCGAGAGTGTCGAGGAACTGATCCAGAAGGGGATGGACAAGCTGAACCGCTTGGCAACCCAGATCACCACCTTGCTCCCGGCTCTTGAGAAGAAAGACGCAGACCGGAAGGCCGAAAGTGAGCGCCAAGGCAAGTCCTCTTGGCGAAAGAGCGACAGCTAGCCTCCCGGGAGGCAGAACTGGCTGAGAAGGAGAAACCTTGGAGCTCCAGAAACTCCAGCAGGAGCAGCAGACTGAGAAACGCCTAAGGGAGGCAGAGGACCGCCACCGTGAAGAGCTCGAGGCCAAGGACAAGGACATCCAACTCTGGAAGTCCAAAGAGCAGGAGGCCGCCCAACCATTGAAGATGTCAAGAATGCCTCCATCAGGAGCAGGAGTCCGTCCGAGCTTTGCAGCAGCAGGCCAAGAATGACGGCCAGAAGATGTCCGAGCTGAAAGAATCCTTGGAGGCGCAAGGTAATGAGCTTGCAGCACTGAAGGAAGGCCATCAGAAGCTGATCCAGGCCAACTCCCAGGCATCTTCTGAGCTGTCCGAGCTTCGCCGTCCTTAACCAGGAAGGTTTCGCCGAGGTTGAAGCCGCCTGCGACTTGGCGACGACGCGAGTGAAGCGGCTGAGTCTGCCCACTGAAGCCCCGGTGTTGGAGCCAAAGCGCCAGAGTCTGCCCCTCGTCGCGAGATTCATCAGAGAAGTAGTCGCTGATCTCCGGTCTTTCAAGAACAAGATGGTCACCCGGCTTGTGAATGACAAGCATGAGACGAGCAAGGCGACGGCGGCCTTGGTGATGGCGTCCTTCAGAGAGGCCAATCCGGGCGTGGCCTTGCCGGACTTCTTGGCCTCGTCTCCTTCTGAGGCTTCTCTCCAGGCGGTGTCAGCTCCCGCGACTGCACTCGCCATGAGAAGTTCCCGCCACTTTAGTTGTCCTGCACCATGTTTGGGCACTTCGTGCCCCCGAATAAACTTTGCGTCAGATCTCATGTACCAGCATATTAAAACTTGCTTGTAATAGGCTAGAACTTGCTATGCTACTCTAGTTCTCGGGTTGCTTTTATTTGTCTTTAGCATGTTTTTACTTTTCTCCACGTCCTTGAGGAACTTCCTGGGATGTAAGCTTACCCGCGAGGCCCTGACAGGTCAGGCATGCGCTCGCGAGCCCTACCGATACCCAAAAAGCCGCTCACTCTGTTGGCACGCACGTCCCCGGGGTGTATCAGGTCTGCGCACCGCTTTTTACCCCCGGGAGAGTCGATACCCCATGAGTGCTCGCACGACGGTCGAGCCTTGCCTTTCTAGTTCCGCACATGTTCTGTTACCCGAGAAGTAGATAGCACGGACTGCAGAAACAGGTTTGAGGGTAACTTATCTTTTATTCATCATGGACGTCTCTGAACGACAACTGGACACTTCAGGGTACATCTTGTGGCAACATGGCTCTTCCGGGTACACAACACGGATTGCTTCAACGATTCTTGCGGAGGAAGGTTAGCAGCTTCTTCCATCCTGGCGCATCGGTTGGCTATGTCCCACAAGCTCTCCAGGGTATCCACAACATGGATACTCATCTTTTCACGCATCTTGAGGTTGCGGACGTTGACGTGGAACGCGGCGATGACGGAAGCCTCACAGAGGTACTTCGGGATAATGCGGTCGACGACGCCCCGGAACCTCCAGATGTAGTGTCGCAACGTTCCTCAGCTTCTTGCTCCAGGTGATAGAGGTCGGAGACGGTTGCAGGGTACGGCGTGCAGCAGGTCTTGAGGTGCTGGCTGGCCTGGCCTTCCATGTCCTCCCGCGAACGACGCCTGGGGTTGGAGCTCTGACCAGCACCTTCTTCAGGAAGTTCCATGGGCCGCTTGCCATGGGGGTCCTCAGGCTGTTCCTCCGCCGGAGGTAGTGGCTCGGGGACGGCAGCGCCGTGGTCGATGGTCGGGGCAGGACTCGTGGGAGCGTGGCATTGGAGAGCGTAGTCCAGCAGGTTTTCCAAGCTGTTGATCCATGCCTTCGCACGGGGATCACTCTTGCACTGATCTGGGGGAAAGGAGAGAAGCGCCCGGGCCACGCCCAGAGCTTCCTCTAGCCCCCAGCCTTTCCGCGATGCCTGGCACGCTTGCTCTCCAAAGACCTCCCGAGCTCCCGACATGACTTTTGCTTGTGACTGAGGCAGCTGCTTGCCTTGTCCCGAGGAGACGGCTGTTCCTGGAGCGGATCCGACCGCGGACGAGGTGCTCGAGGCAGATCTTGGCGATCTTGCCGTAGACCGCGAACCAGAAGAAGAACTTGACGACGAGCTTGTTTCCGAAGAAGAGGAGCCTGATGTAGACTCCGACGTTGTCGACGAAGAGCTTGCCGTCGCGGCTGATGTAGGCGAATCCAGCGCTTGCGCCCCCTACCTGGCGCGCCAGATGTCGTGTCTCGTTGCACGGACACCGGGAGTATAGGATACCCCCTTTTAGGTTCGGCACGGGGCGCGAAGGAGGCTGAGAATCGTCTTCTTGGGCGGAGTCTAGATCAAGCTCTCCTCTCCACGATCAAAGCATGCAACCAAAGGGACACAAGGAGCTACCCAGGTTCAGGCCGCCCGGAGGCTAAAAGCCCTACTCCTGCATGTCTGGATTGATGAGTTCTTCATAGTGTGGCTTACAATGGAACCTCCCGGGCAGGGTACCCGGAAGGGTTTTGGCCCGAGGTAGAAGAAGGACAGATCCTGACCCGGAGGAGATCACCTTCCTCTCTACCTCCGCAGCCCTAGTCTAGTCTTGCTCTGGTTCTAGCTTGTCCTTGCTCTATCTGTCTTGTTCTCCTCTCTCCTCCTCCTCCTCCGTGCCTTGGTCCTCCTTTTATAGGCTAAGGGGTTGCCACAGGGTCACACAGGGTCACGTGAGGGCATGAGGGCCTTCGGGGTGAAGGACCCTCCTCATCTAGTTTAGGGGGAGACGTGGCCTCTCCTCAGCCTAGCGTCTCCTCTGGGTTAGGTGGGAGCGTCCGCCTTGGGGTGGACAGGAGCTGACACCACCACGGGACGTGCTTCCCGCCCGCGCTGCCTTCGCCTTGCTTCCCAAGTCTTCCGTGGTGAGGTGGAGTGCTTATCCACAGGAACGTAGGAAGTACCCGGGAGGGAGCCTGGCCTCCTGCCGGGAACTCGGGCTCTCGGGTCCTTCCTGGCCTTCTCGCTTGATTCGGGGACCCGGAAGGTCCCCAGGACCGAAGCCCTTAGTCGTCGTTGGCCATGCGTCTTGACGGTGAACCCGCCAGCTTGACTTGAGTCTTGGTCTTGTCCATCTTCATCTTGGGCCCACATGGAGTGGACCCACTTTGGCAGTACTAGGGGAACCCCATGTTCCACTGTTGCGACACAACATGTTTATCTTTTGAGAGACGCCACTAGCGAACTGTAGATCCTGATCCATTTTCCTATATTGTTTACAACCATTCTAATAGCCTTTCTAAGTCATTTGCTCGCTAGTTCATTTTTGCTCTTATAATATTTTACACATATATATTTAATTCTTGTGTTCAGCAAGCCGAGAGATTGACAACCTCTCTTTTTCGTTGGGGCAAAGTAGTTTTGTTCGGCTGTGCGCAGGTCCACATCAATTATCGTAAATGGCGCCGTGACACCTTTTCCGAAGCCTTCTCCAAATCCGACTGGATTGATAACCGGTTTTATAATCAAGGGAAAACTTGCTACTAAATTATATCAAACTTTACACTTAGGGTCTCCCAGCGAACGTGTTGTTCCACGCCATCACGTGGCCACGGGAGAAGTTTTGCCAAGATCTGCATCGCCGTAATGACGGCGACAGTGATAGAGATGTTTTTGGGGTCTACTGGCACGGTTTTTTGGGCAAGGAGATTTTTTTGGATTAAGGTTGATTTTCCCGCTGCTGGGAGAGCATATCCACCGACGCTCCCAATAGCTCCCCCAACGTGCTATTTGGCGCGCCAGCACGATTTCGTCGCCCAGTCGCAGCCCCAATAGCAGCAAGTTGGCGCGTCTCGCAACCCCGCTACGACCCCGTCCATAAAGGGGAAGTGGGAGTCCCGGAAGCCGCAACAATCATTGCCATGTCGATATCGCAGGTGGGCCACACATGTCATTGACATCACACCAGGTCAGACTATGACACTTCGGGAATCATCGCCGCCTTTTTGGCGCGAAACCGCCTTCTGGCGCTGCGTTCCGGCCATTGCGAGCAACGACTCCCCTACTCTCCTCCCGAAGGAGGAGCAGACCTCACCGATTGTGCTTGTCTTCACAGGGCCGCTCCCTCCTTCACCAAGGTCAAGAAGGAGGCACCCTGACCGTTGCCGCCGCGAGGAGTGGCGAGATTGTCATCCGGGAGCCGCAGACCTCACAATGGCGAGCGGCGGCGCCCCCTCCCATCAAGGTCAAGGAGGAGAAGCCCTTGCCGCTACGGGGCCGTCTCTTTATCCGCCCCAAGAAACAGAAGAGGGAATTGCCCACTCTGTCTCCTCCTTCACCGCCTCTAATGACGGAAGAGAAGGCCGAGGCTAAGTTACACCGACAACTCGCCATTGCCGTGCGGCTTTCGTTCAAGACGGTCCAGTCGGCCACTGATAAATGGGCGGAGGAGTGGTCGGCGGCAGAGTGCAGAATCTTGATGATCGCGACGATGACTTACCGATTGGAGACAACGACTGGGCAATGCCGGAGAGGCCAAGTTCATGGAAGAGGACCAGAATGCGTTCTACGACAAATATTACTAGTTTAGTTTAGTTAGTTTAAATTTCATTCGACTTTGTAACATCCATCGAGTTTAAAATTTTGTAGTTCGACTTAACAAAAATAACTCTGCTGAAGTGCCGTGTCATACACCAAGCAAACCTGGAGAAATGCAGAGTGTCGTCAGTTAACTGTAGCGAATCTTCAGAGATGTATATTTGATCCCGGCCCTTTATCTTGCAACCTATAGTTCACAGCGCAACTTACCGCTTCGCGCCAAGCTGCGCTTTGAGGACCGTTGGATGCTTGATCAACGGCTGATGACAACTAGAACGTCGCTGTGTTGAATCCTGCTTTTAGACCTGTCGATGTCCCTTACCTGCTCTAGCTTTTGGTTGCTCTTTTTCCCTTTAAAATCCCCACATCCAGTGAAGGATTGGGCATGCTTGTATTATTTGGGTTAAACCCTAGCCACCTCTGTTTGAGGTTGGATCTAAACTTCCCTCTGTAATTCGGGGTATCTGCCCTAAATTCGTCTCTAAAGTTAGCAATTTTCCAGTGTTCAACTCTGAATTTCTCTATCAGTTAAGCCCGTCTAGTTAGGATCATGTCAATGGTATCAGAGCACAGTCGATTCTCGGAGGCGATTGGATCTAGAGCTCGGTGAGGTTGGGCTCTCCTGTGAAATCCCTCCCCGTTGTTCCGGATTCCGGTGGCGGTGTCGGGTTCTTTTCGGTGGCGGCTTGGCGGCGGCGGCACAGCTCGGGTGCAGATCTGGGGATTGGAACTGGTTGTTGAGGAACATCTCCTCGACGGTAAAATCCCAACTTCCCACCCTGATCCGTGTACCATCGGCGGCGTGGCAGCATTGGCGACGGTAGAATCTTCTGAATCGAGATAGGTAACAAGTTCACTTGTGTAAAAGTCCTCTCTTTTCGGACAGATTGGTAGCTGCGAGGGTTGCTTGTTTCTCTGCAAGTTTGTAAGATTCCTCACACCAGTAATGATACCTGAGGGGACATCGGATACTGGAGAATTGATTATGGAGTCCCTGCAATTAGATGTTCAGTGCCTGTAGAAATACAGAGAAGAGGATAAGCAAGAATTTTCAGATTTTCGTACCCATGTCAATAAGAACTTTGATAGCATTCAGAAGAGCTTTGATAACATCCAGTCCAATTTTGAGAAATGTTTGCAGCAAAGGCAATCAAAACTGAAGCAGTTCATGTGGAGGAACAACCTGTTGAGCTTGCAGGCACAACACCAGAAACACCTAATGGTGCTGCGTCGGCTGCTTCAGTCAAGCAACCACAAGAGACTAGCCAAGCTTCGGGCAAACAAGTTCTTCAGGATATGAATGGGAATGAACTGAAACTGGATGGTACTCCAAAGACAGCTTACAGACATCCCAATTATGGTCAGGTGACAACATTAATCCCTGACATGCGAGCTCGTGTGCAATTCCTGTGACTAATCCAAGAAGACCAGATGAAGGGCCACAAGTGAATCCACACAGAGAAAGAGAATGGAGAACAGAAAACAGGCAATTGATGCATGCTACACATCAGAACAGAGAGGGTGATAGAGGACATCCTGACAGACAAGCTGATCAGGCAAACTACCCTAGAGACAGAGATGGGGGTCTGGACACTGACAGCCGAAGAGCTGTACCAACTGTTTAACCAGCAAAGATGAATATTCCAGAATGTGATGGAACTGATGTGGACTCCTGGATACAAACCATTGAACTATATTTTGAATCCGCAAGAACACCACTGGATTGTAGAATAGAAGTGGCTGTCACATACCTCAAGGGAGATGCAATACAGTGGTGGAGAGGAACAGGGTACAATACATGCAATGTACCTTGGCACAGATTTTGTAGATATTTGGGTGACAGATTCTCTGAAGCTTCTGTGTGTGATAATGTCAGAGCCTTCCATGATATCAAACAAACTTCTTCTGTAGATGCCTATACAAAGAAGTTTGAAGCTGCTATGAACTTGATGAGAAGAGATAATCCTACAGTCCCTGATGACTATTATGTGCACAGCTATATCTCTGGTCTTCAAGATTACATACAAGCACACTTGCAGTGCCATGAACCCACTACAATGCCAAAGGCTATGTGGTTGGCTAGAAGAATGGAAGCTGCAGCTCCTCAGCGCAAACCTTTCTTTCAGCACCAGTCTAATGTTAGACGTCAAGTTGTCTTCGACGCCAAACCAACAAATGCAATGCCTGCTAGTGTAATACAACAGGCCACTGAAGAAAAGCGCTGTTATAAATGCAGAGAACCATGGTTTCCTGGTCACAAAAAAGTATGTAAAATGGTGAACAAGACCTGATACAGGCGATGCAGACTGATAAAGCAGAAACACAAGACATTATTTATATAGTTGAGGAATCTGATAGTGAAGATGAGGAAATAGCCCAGCAATTACCTCCGCAGAAAATACTCATATCAATGCATGCACTACATGGCAACTCCAAAAGTAAGCACACCTTCACACTCAATGTGGTAATTGGGAACAGACATGCATTAGCACTTGTTGACGCCGGAAGCACCACGACATTTATGAGTCCTGTATTTACTCAGAAGGCAAAGTGCTCCCTCATTCCAGCCAAGAAATTGAAGGTTACAGTGGCTAATGGCGACACACAGTGGACAAAATTCAATTGCCAGAATTGTGCATATGAAGTGCAGGGTACTACTTTCCACTCTGATTCCAGAATCTTAAACCTACAAGGTTATGATATTATCTTGGGAGCAGATTGGATTTATACTCATAGCCAGTCACCCTTGATTACAAGAAAATGACCTTCAAAGTGACAACAGAAGGACAGGAAACAGTAACCTTCAGAGATGAAACATTACCATCTTCAGCAAACATAGAAGATGCGGTGAATCTTGACAAGCTATTGCTTGATTCGACTGGTGGTGCCCTGTTGTTTGTCCGAAATGATATACCTGAGCTGGAGTCACACCATACTTATCCCAAGGAAATTCAAGATCTCTTGGATAAATTTGAAATCATTTTTACTGAACCAAAACAGTTACCACCCAAGAGAGATTGTGATCATGCCATACCTTTGACACCAGATGCCAAGGTAATAAACCAAAGACCTTATAGATTGCCTCATCATCAGAAAGATGCACTGGAGGATATTATCAAGGATCTATTACAGAAGGGTGTCAGTGACAGTACTAGCCCTTATTCTTCTCCTGTGGTCTTAGTGAAGAAGAAGGACCACACTTGGAGGAAATGCACTGATTTCAGGAAAATGAATTTTCAGACAATCAAGAACAAGTACCCAATTCCAATCATTGAGGACCTATTGGATGAACTCAATGGAGCTACAATTTTCTCAAAAATTGATTTAAGAAGTGGGTATCATCAGATTCGCATGAAAGAAGAAGAGATTAGCAAAACAGCATTCACTACGCATCAAGGCCACTATGAATATGTAGTAATGCCTTTTGGATTGATAATGCACCAGCTACCTCCAGCAATTGATGAATACTGTGCTAGCACCATTCCTCCGAAAATTCGTGCTTGTGTTCTTCGATGATATCTTAATCTATAGCAAGAATCTGACAGAACACATCTCTCACTTAACACAAGTGTTCCAAGCACTGCAACAGAATAGCTTGCTTGCAAAGTTACAGAAGTGTACTTTTGCCACACAACAAGTAGAGTACTTGGGCACATAATCAATGAACAGGAGTTGCTACTGATCCCAAGAAAATAGAAGCAATAGTGAAATGGCCAATACCAAAGAACATCACGCAATTGAGATCAATTCTCGGAATGACAAACTATTATAGAAGGTTCATCAAGGACTATGGCCTTATATGCAAACCTCTGTTTGAAGTTCTGAAGAAAGATAGTTTTCAGTGGACTGACAAACAGCAAGCTGCCCTGGACTTGTTGAAACAAAGAATGACAACTTCACCTGTGTTGGCTTTACCCAATTTTGCATTACCATTTACATTGGAAGCTGACGCTTCTGACTATGGCATTGGGGCAGTCTTGATGTAGAAAGGAAAACCAATTTCGTTCCTGAGCAAGTCTATTGGTCCGAAATCTGCTGGTCTATCTACTTATGACAAAGAATCTATGGCCATCTTAGAAGCACTCAAGAAGTGGAAACATTACTTCTCAGCTTCTTCTATGATAATTCGAACTGACCAACAGAGTTTGAAATACATTCAGGAGCAGAAAATCACAGAGGGCATTCAACACAAATTGTTAATCAATTTGTTGGGATATAATTACACTGTTGAATACAAGAAGGGGGTTGAAAATAAAGTGGCCGACGCACTTTCTCGAGTAAAATACAAATTGCTCTCACTGATAACCAGTTCTGCTGTGCCAGCTTGGATTACCGAGGTGGTAAAATCATATGAGCAAGACCCTAAGTGTGTGGATCTCATTCAACAACTTACAGTTTGCCCTACCGCTGTGTAACATCCCAAAAATATTAATCAATATTATTATTCCAAAAATGAGAGCCAACAAAAACTTTTGTTAAATATTATGTGTTGTCTGCAAAATATTGCTTGTGGTAATTAATCCTTGTTGCTTGTGTTATTCCTTCTTGCTAGTGGTTTGTTGTTTGCTCTAAATAAAAGCAAGAAGAAAAGAAAAGAATTGAAATAGCAAATAAAGCAAGAAAAATAAAAGTGACATTTGTGTCCCACAAATTCTCCAAGTGAGAATTTCAAATGGTTTCAAACAAAATTCAGTGGAGTGGGTTTATAAACACTCCCCATTTTGTTCCTACCACTTTCCCCTCTCAAATATTATTTTTGAACTAGTTTTAAAATTCTAAAATCAAAACAAATTGAAATAAATTAAAATGCCTTAATTAAAACACTATAAAAGAAAATGTTTCAAAACATTTTATTATTTTATGCCAATTTTTGTGGAGCTTCTGTACATTATGGGAAGACCCCACAAATTTTGACAAATTTTTATAAATTGATTTAGTGCCTCAAATTAAATCAGGAAGTGCTGCTGCATTTAACAGAAGGGCTAAAACGTAATTAGACGAAAGAAGAAGGAAAAGAAGCAGTGCACAGGAGCCAGGGGGTTTTGGCAAAAGTGTCATCGCCTACCTCTCCGTCGCCGTGTCGTCGCCGCACGCCGCGCGCCTCGCCGTTTCCCCGGGTCCCCCAGGCCCCCCCTTGCTCGCAGCCGTCCACGCTCCGTGCCTCTGCAGCCGCCGCAGTCGCTCGAGCACACGCTCGGCCCGATGCCGCCCCTGTCCCCTGCATCTCCGCCGTGGTTAAACGGACGGCGACCGGCCAAATTGGCCCAGCTCGCCGCACCTCGCCACGCAATCCTCTACGCAGAGAACCCTAGCCCACGCCCGGACCCCCCAGACACCGCGCGCTGGCCTCTCTCGCCCTCTGGACGCAGCTGGACTGCGACCACCGTGCGCCGCCGTCGCGCCTATTTAAACCACCCGAGCCCAGCGCTCTCTCCACACCGCCCCACTGTCTCTCTCACTCACCACCCTCTCTCGTGCACCGCCAGGAGGCCGGAGCCTCTGCCGGGAAGCCACTGCTGCCCGTGGCAGTGCGCTGCAACCTCGCCGTGCCGAGGTAGGCGACGACCACGGCCTCGCCGTGCTGGCCTCCCTTTCCTTCCCTCTGGCCTCTCCCTGCATCCCTGCGATCACCGCACTCACTCACCCCTTGTTCCCCTCTCTTTCGTGCACCAGAGCATCGCCAGGAGGTCGCCGGAGCCCGTGCCCGTAGCCGAGGAAGTTCCGGAGCTCGCCGCCGACGAACCACTCCTTCCCAGGAAACGCAACTCGGCCAGGAGCTTCCCCCACATCGCCGCCGTCGATCTGCATCATCTCCGCCGTCCCTAGCCCTCTCAGGTGAGCCAATCGAGCTGCTCGCCGCCGCCGGAGCAACGGCGCCGCCTAATTTAGGTCGTCGATGAACGCGGCCTCTGTGAGCCGTTGGATCTTTGATCCACGGTCGCATACCGCTTCGCGCGCTTAGCCACTGACTGGTGGACCCCGCTAGTCAGATCTTTAAACATTTCCCGCGCGCGCACCGTTTCGTCTGAGTCACTGACTGGTGGACCCCACCTGTCAGGGATTTCAACATTATCCAGAACAGTTAGGATTTCTAATTTTAGTTTCTCTGGAAATTCAGTACTGGACTCATTTTATAAATTCAATAACTTGAGAATTAGGAATCCAAATAAATCAAACTCAATTGTTCTGGAAACTTATGAAATTTTTTAACCAACCCAATTGGTCTCATGTCATTTAATTAAATAGTTAAAAAGTATTATTGAAAATGCCACAGAAGGTTTAAAATCTAAACTTGTTTGTTTCTGATACTCTGTTAGTCCAAATAATTCCAAACCAATTTTGCTAGCTTAGTACTGCCTTGTGTTAGCTCCCCTAATTTTGGTAGAATTAATTAAGCAGTATTAATTGTTGACTTTAAGATAAACCCTTCTGGACTAAAACAAACAAATATGTTTATTGGTTAACCCAAATGAGTTAGGACCAATTTTGTTAGCTCACTTATAGCCATGTTTAGTTACCCCTAAAAGGGTTTAATTTTTGGAGCAATAGAATTTAAATGGTAGCTAAAACTTGATTATTAAGCTACTGGATTCAATCCAATGTGTAGGGAGTTTGGTAACTCCAAATGATCCAATTCAAATTGGGTTGTCTTCTACACATCAGTAGCTTTCTATAGAAATTTAGTTTGTATTTTTGTGACCAACAGAACTCAAGTTGTGGAATTAAACATGAATAACTAGTTTCTGCCATAATTTGGACTTAATTAAATAATGTTTAATTCAATTTATTTGAAAACCAAATTGTGTGGTTTGGGTGTGCAGTACCTAATTGTGATGTTTATGGTTGTTGTGTTGAGATGATTGCTTGTATAGCTTAGTGATTGGTTGCATTGTTTGATTATTAATTAGACGAGAACGTTGTCGGATATATCGAGGAAGGAGAGTTTGCTGAAGTTGAAGAACAAGAGCAAGATCACTTTGCCAAGCAAGGCAAAGCTATTCTCTGAGCTTGCACTACCAACATATGCATCTACTTTCATAACATGTTTTACTCTCAAAACAAGATTTATAAAACTCATTTCAAAAGTATATGGATTATTTTGCCACCTATGTAGTAGTTTTATATAAAATTTAGGATGGGAAAACAATGTTGTTTATTCAAAACTCCTTTGAAATGTACTTGTGAGTTTATGGAATGCCGAGATGTCGGTGTTGTATGGAAAAGTGGAAAAGTGGTGATGTTTATGAAAAATGCACAGTGTGTCCTTGTACTTACGTCAACCATCCGATACCCTGTGCGACCACCTCCACCACATATGGGAAAAGGGCGTAGTCATATAATTTGCTCATATTAGTATGGGACTCCTCAACAACGAGGATGACCTCGTTCCATGAGGGGATGGTCATGGCGACCTACCCCCTGACCTGGGTCCTGGCATCTGAGGATGGGGGACTGAAGGGTTCGCTCGCCGGGCAGAACTACGAGTCCTCACACTTAGGTTTCCCGACGGGGAATCTGGACTGGGTGTTGATGGAAAGGATGATAATTTCGTAGCGGTAGGATCCTATACTAGCATGAGCAAAGGACAGGCTATGGTCGGCGGCTTACTTCGCATACACCTGTATGGCGAGACGTGGCGGACACGATGAGCTGCCGGATGGATGTGGGATAAAAGCGTGCTACCTCTGCAGAGGGTTAAAACTATTCGAATAGCCGAGTCCTCGGATATGGACAGCTGGGAGACCCTACTTTGACCATGTGCAAGTTTTGGAAAAGCTTTTAAGTTTAAAAGAAATTGAAATGGTGATGGGTTACACAGCTATACCAAATGAAGTGGTAGGAGTTGTGGGAATAAATGGACTATGGTGAGCCATGGTCATGAAAAGGAGGAGTTTTGAGAAACAAAATGAGATGGTGACTTCTTTCAAAGATGGTTATAAAACTCTTCTTACCTTTTTCAATAAAGATATAGAGATGTTTTAAAACAAATATGAGTGCATACTCATGTTGGGGTAGTTTGCGAGTACATTCAAATGTACTCATATTGGTTTCGTCCCTGGCTATTGTCCTAGCCAGACTACGAGGAGGAGCACTACGCCGAGCAGGAATATGGCGACTTCTACGCCAACTAAGGATCTCCACAAGTCAGCTGCCTGTCGGGTTGTCATCGTTAGAATCTGATGTCTGCTACGCCGTAGCTTCCGCTGATATTTTGGTTTGGCCCATGAAGGCACCTATGTAAGAACTTGGTCTAAATGACCATTTATGTAAGACTTTTATTCGGTACTGTAATGGATGTAAACTTTGGTATCCAATTCGGATTATGTGCAACGACAGACTGATCACGGGATCGTTGTGTTAAGCATAATCGGGTATTTCGGACAGCTAGTCCGGGGTCCCCACACGCTGTCCCTAACTTCACATTTTCCAAAGGAGTACTCAGGTACAAATCCAAACTGTTTGTAGGCAGTGCAACTGATCTCCGAGTGAAAATAATTGACTCTCTCCATAACTCCGAGCTAGGAGGTCATTCGGGTGAACTAGCAACTTATCAGAGAATCAAACTCCTATTTCACTGGTCAGAGATGAAACAACAAGTAATTGAGTTTGTCAAACAATGCCCAACTTGTCAGATCAATAAGGCTGAACACACTAAATATCTGATAACCCCCAAGAGCAGGGATCACTGTAGCACCTCTCAATGTGGAAGTAAGGTATCGATCCGCCGGAGCAAGAAGGAAAAGTTATCTATTCCCTACAACTAAAGTGTCACAAGTTTTAGTTGATTATGCACTAAACAAGTTTAAGGAACAAGATGGTTGATTTAATGGATGTGAATGTAACAAAACAAGAATGTAAAAGTGTCCCAATCCTCTTCAATGCAAGAGGACAAGACAAAGATTTTCTCTTATAGGAACAATGGACATGGGTTTATGGGTTCACTTAATCCTCTCTCTCTCTCATCTACGGTGATTATCATGTTATAGATAAAGTACACATAATTGTCATGTTTTAATGGTAGCTTTTATAACGGCTATATGTCCTAAAACACATAGTTGAAAGAAGTACTCATTTGTGTTGCTAGGTCACCCTCGTAAGGCTAGCGTGGTTTTCTCTCACTCCCACATCATACTCTTTCTTTTTACCCCCAGATAAAGGATGTTGGGCGGTACTGTGTCACTCAATACCTATGCCGTGTCACATCGGCCATCCCGTACCCACATACATCATACTTCTTAATGGACAATATTCTAAACACCAGTGCAATGATTTATATTTCGTGTGTGACCACATGTTCAGCAGCTCATACGGTACTAATTAGTGAAGCTCAAAGAGAGGAGAGATACATAAGTTACCACCACAAACCCAAATCCAGGGGGAGGGCTACTCCCCCTTCATCATGGAGACGGTGGAGAAGTCGTTGGAGAAGGTGGAGACCACCCCGGCAGTGCCCCGCCGGAGTTTTCCCCCCTCCAATCTGCAGCTCCTGATCTCCGTTTCGGTGTTTCTGTCTTTGTGCGACGCTCTCTCGCGAAATGTCACGGGACCTTTTTTATAGGCATTTTTAGGTCAAGACGAAGACGGTGGAGAAAGGATCGACGGCTGCGGAGCCACGAGGCCCAAACGGTGGGTCCCACGTGGGCACAGTACCTGGCCGCGTGGACCACCCCCTTTTTGCCTTGCGGGCTCCGTTTGCTTGATTCCTTCGCTCCTACGTCTTCTTCCTTCCAAAATAATGAGCTCTGTATTTTTCCAGAATTTTATGACGACGTTTGGGTCCCTGAAACATAAAAGGAAAGAAATAGGGTTTTCTGCCTGCGCAGGGTTAATTCCATAAAAATAGGAAACAATTGATTTATTTCCTAAAATCATTAAATAACAGTAATATAACCCTTATATGATGCAAATATGATTGGAATATGTGTGATATAGTGCAAAGTTCATGTATGCATTTTACATGCATCAACATCCCCAAGCTTAACCAATACTCGTCCTCAAGTATGAAGGTGATAAAACTAACATGGGCTTTGCAATATAGCACTAACAATGGATATCAAAGATTATTGCCGCTGCTACATAGAGTCAAATGATTCATTCTTCAAAGGAGTAGCAATATGCAAAACAGTTTATGAAGTGATATCAAGTATTCAATGCAAGGATGTTCAATGATAGTTCACAAAGTGTAACATAACAGATAGTAGTATGTACATTCTTACTTTTGCATACATGTGGTCCATAGAGCGATGATAAAAATCTGAATATGTTTGGTGGACAATTTGGAAAGATGAATAAGTGAGTAGAGGTAAAGCATGCATAAGTTTCATCTAACCTCCAAACTCTCCTACTTAAGTTAATGATTGCAATGTGGTAATACTTGGTGTCAAGCTCTCATTCCCCTATCATAGCATCTTGAATGATTATAGTTTAATGTGAGAGCAAATATGAGTAGTGTGCTTGACAAAGTAAAGGTTGGATGTCTCATGCCCCTTGAATATAAGTACATACACCATGAGTTACTCAACTTGGGAAAAGCAAGTTCAAGTTATCTATCATTATAAGTAATAATAGTATCATCAAGAGCGTCAACTGGGGTACCTCTTGTCCCAGGATATGGAACAAGCCCATATCAAAATGACAAGACAAACAAACAAGATGAACCACCTCAACACCCTTTTTATTTACCATTGGAGTAGCTTTTTATTGTAAGGTGTGTCATAGATAATTCACCATAGCATGTAAGTAAATTTCCACCATGAATAATGCATGGCTTAGATTACTGGCCCAGGCGTCTCTCTAACCATTTATACAAACTCATTCAAACTAAATCTTTTCCCCCTTATTTCACCATGATAGGCATCCATAGACAAAAGCACATGATATCAACTTAAATGGAGCATGTTGAAAGCTTTGCATGTGACAGCACATATGGGCTAACTCCCAACCTTGGACATTTATCAAGCCACTAGCATCATAATCTTAATCACAATGGGTCATGTTTATTTATAGCAATGATAGTAAAAATGTGCATCAAGTTCATGAGAGCTATATAACCAACTTTTCCCATGGCAATCAATAACATAATCATTTTAATTCAGAGGTATAGATAACACAAATATCATGATGAACATACTCGGAATAGCATATAGCTAGTAGGTAGATATGGTGGACTCACTGAATAACTTTGGTTGAAGGTGTTGGAAACAAATTTGACTTGTTGGAATGTTTGGGCTAGCAAAAGGGAGAAAGTTGACCATCTAGATGCATGCATGAGTGTCCATAGAACTAACTAATCCATGTTAAACCAAGTAAAATAACAATCAGCACCAAAACATGAATAAGTTATAGCTCTTCAAAAAGGATTTGCAAACTATTACTCATAAACAAGCTCATGAATCATGCAACTATATGTATCATTAAAAATCAACTCAAACATCCCTTTTCCCAATCTTATAAAAGCATCCAACATATTTCAACCCATATTTCCAGTAGCTCTCCCATATATAAATGATAGTGTGGTGGTCTCTCAAAGAATCAAACCAAAACAAACAAAAAGGCGCTCCAAGTTTATGCGATAAAGTGTTTCGATCGAAAAACAGAAGTTGGACGTGTGCAAACCGAGAGTGTGTAGGTCCAGTGGGGTTGTCTTCACATCCCCAAGCTTATGGTCTTCACCATCCTTGGATAGCTCTTGGTGCACATCTCCTCCAATCCCTCCGAAAAAACTTCAAAACACCGTTTCTCCCATTTCTTTTCTGTGGGGTGCATTAATAGTGATAAACAAATATTTTCTTGCTGCATATAATCCTTGAACAAAAATTCATATGAGATGTAACATCCCAAGTTTTTCAAAAAGTTGAAAAATCAGAAAAATTTAAAACTTTTGAAAACTATTATGTATTTTGCTTTGAAAAGAAAAATTCATGTATGCATTCATCATCATCTTGCATTGTTTGCTTTTGGTTATTTCAAAAGTGGGAAATAAATCCTCACTTGAAAACATATCTAAGAAAATATATTAGTAGAGCATTTATGCTCCAAAATTTCCTTTTGACTTTTATGTATTGTTCTGTTAATGTTGTTTGTGAATTGATTGTATTTGTTGAAATATAAATATTTGCAAAAGGTTTATCTTGTGATATTCAAGTTTTATTTAAGCCACCTCTGATTGTTTTAAACCTATTTTAAAGTGGACAACAAGTGTCATATTGTTTATTAAAAACCTAGTTTGGAAATCAAAATGATTTCTATTTGAAAAGTATGTTTGGTTGTGAATTATTTGTATGCATTGAGTTTTATTCTATTACTCACCTATTCTCTATTTTCAAGTTTTATAGTTTTGCTTTTGAAAGAAAATAATTATTTGGTTTCTAAAATGAGTTTTGAATTCATTTTGATTTATTTAACCCTTTTTAAATAGAATGAGTTTTATGCAAATTATCTTTTGAGTGATATGTAATATTATTACTCATATTTTGCTTTGGTTTAAATTATATTTCAAAAGGAATTTATAAAACCCTATAGTTTTCAAACGACATTATTATGTCCAAAATTCATACAAACACATTTCAAAATTTTAGTTTACAAATGTTTTGGAAAAGGTGTTTTGAAAATTGTAAAACAAAGAGTTGCATTTTACAAAATTTAAGAAACTGGTTTGAGTCCATTTGGACATTTACTTTAAAAGATATAAATGTTTCCCTTTTTAAAAAGAAAAGGTTTTGAATAAAAAAAAAGAGTTGGCTATCCGCCGCACAGCGCAGCGTGCAGCAGCCCAGCAAACAGACTACGGCCCAATCTCCCTCTCTTTCTGCCACTGACATGCGGGCCCCAGCCATGACGCCATTGCTGACGTCATCATCGTCTCCGTGTTGAACACGAACTCCGGCCGAAACCCTACCCCAAATCTTTTCCAAAATTCGTTGCGGTTCCTTTGCGATCTTCCCGGGAGTTGGCCCCATATAAACCTCCAGAACCCCCGCACCAAAAGCCCTCAAAAACCCTAGCCCGAGAGCCGCCGGGCTGCCCACACTCGAGCTCGCCGTTCCGCCGTTGCCGCCGCCGTTCGAGGAAGATTCCGGCGACTGTGAAGGTCCCCTCCACCCCCTTCTGGCCTCATTCTTCTCCCCTTGTCCAGGCGCACCACCTCATGCCCGTGTTTAATTTTTTTGATCGCAGCATCGAGGAGTTCGAGCACAGCCCAATCTCGTCGGACCGCCGCATCTCCGGCCGTCTTCTCCTCCCTCTTCTGGAAACGGAGCACGCCATCGTGGACACCATCGTCTTCAACGAGCCGTGCCGCACCTTGTCGTCGGCTCCCCAAGCCCAGAAGACCACCGGAGCGTCGCCGCCATCTACCGCGCGCGGTCAACGCCGCCGTCCTCGACATCTCCGCGCCCCCCCCCCCCCCGCGCCGCCACGGTATGGTCAACTATCCCTGGCCGTCCGATCTGGTTTAGATGGCTAGGATTAGATCGCTTTAACGAATCGGTACCGGCGAATCGGAGCAAGCCACGTGGAAGCCGAGTCAGCAGCACCGTCAGCGCAGCTCCGCACCAACCAGAGGACGCCACGTGGCCCAGGGACTCCAGCGCGAGGATCTTTTTCAGTTTTCTTCACCGTTTAGCCCCTGCGTATCACGAATAGGTCCCTGCAAAGTAGATTCATTATTAATTTTTACTCGTTTATCCAAAATTTATGAAATTTATATTTTCGGAAAGCTTATCATGTGTAGAAACTTTGGTATGCTTATTTTGCGGTTTTGTCGAAATTAATTTAGATAAATTTTAAAAGTTGTTTAAATAGAATTTTGGCTATAAATTGAGTTTAAAAATAGATTTTTGAGCAAACTCTTTTGCAATAGTTTTGTAGGCCTAAGTATTGGCCGTAGGCTTAATCTATTATTTTCGTAGAATTGTTTTTCTATTTTTTATTATGTATATTTGTTTATTGCTTTTTAGGGGTTATTTTCTTAAGTAAAATATATTAAAAATTGTTTCCACATTATTTTCGACTAGAAATTTTAGCTAAGTCATTATAACTATGTTGGATGCAAAATAACTTAGAAATATTTTGTCTCTCAAAACAAAACTAATTTCTTCCTTAGGAATTATTTGACAAGTGTTTTTGACAAAACTTTTCCTTAGCAAAATCTAGCACCTCTTTTGGTTCATTTTTTTCCTTAGGTTTATTTTTGACTTATTGTCTTAACCTTTATTTCGCTTAGTGGAAATTTTGAATTTTATTTGTGACCTTGGTCCTTAGTCATTTTTGGACCATCTTGTTTGCTTGCATTTCCTTAGAGCATTTACATAAGCATGGCATGCATAATTAAGTCCTTAGTATTATTTTATACTTTCACATGACTTCCTCCTTAGAAATTTAGAGGTTGCATGTTAGTTCGTTGATATCTCTAGTCAAAACCACTAAGTAGAAGTTAGTGGAAACAATGAAGGATCAAAGAAGAACTTAGCATAAAGACAAGACTCCAGAAGCATCTCCAAGAAGAAATGTGTTTAGAAGAAATCAAGAGGAAGTTCATGAAGACCAACCATCCTACTTTTTCTAAGTCCTTCTTCCTTTCTCTCTTTTCTTCCTGCTTCTCTTAAACTCCATGGTGGCTAAGTTACATTAAAGATCAACCTTCTGCCAACATCATCAAAGTCTGCAGAACCATCAAGTCCACAAATTTCAAAGAAGTCAACACACCAAGGAGAAAGCTACAAGGAAGTCTGGAGAAGATTCTTGGAAGACCAACTACTTTCTTTCTATCTTCTCTTTCTTTCTATTTTTGTCTCACTATGGACATAGACCAAGTCCTTGGTGTTTAAGACTAAGGTTCTAGAGTGCTAATTGAAGACCATTGAAGATCAATGAAACAACAAAGGAGTTGAAGATGTTTTGAAGATCAAACATGTGAAGACTTGAAGTAGCCTTACAACTTTTCAAGTTGTTGTTTTATCAAGTTTATTTTGCCAAACCTTGACCTTGCCTTAGCCAATTGGATTAAGTTAGTTTATGTCTCTTCCTTATTTTGTTTGCATGTCTTTCATATCATAATTCTTTGTATCATTCTGCATCTCATGCATATCATATTTTTCTAAGTGATGCATTATGATTGTATGTTTATTTGTGGTTTGTTTAACTTGTTAGAAATTCCGAAGAGAGACGAAGTGGTTGCAACTGCTACACCTGTACTTCTGTTTGCCAAGGCAAGTGGCACATCCCCATAAATTTCCTAAGTATTTTCTATGCATGACTTAGTGTATTTCTTTATATGCATGTGTAGGATAGTATTGCTATGCTAAAACTACTATCTCCTTTACACTAGTTGTGTCTAGAATCCTATTGATAACTTGGTAGAATTATTGATGCTATGCAAATTTGTTTTATTCAAAGCTTAAATTCTACTAAGTTAATTTATCACCTGGGTGGATTTGGGATTGCATGGCTGCCAGAGTTGAGTGTTTATTCACTTGTGGATTGCCACCCAGGATTAAAGGGACCAATGTTTCTCTAAGTGAAGTTGCTTATCGTGCAGCCATTAGTCAAATGGGCTCTGGCTAGATGGATTAAGTTGCGTGGACTCCACCCGGCTTGACAAGCAGATGTAGAGGATGTAGGTGGAACGGGTCAAGCCAGCATGGGATGGGGAATATGCTTCTGAAAAGTCTCGTCTCAACTCTCTCCTTTTCCTTAGCACAAATTGAGTGCTTGAGGATAGTTTGGGTTTGTTGGGTCTAATGGTGAAAGTGCACAACCTCTGCAGAGTTAAAAACTAAGTACTTAGCCGTGTCCCCGGTTACGACAATTTGAGCAGCTGATCAAGGATTCAACGAGGCTCCCAACATCTTATTTCTCTAAGTAAAATTTTGATGGGTGAACAAGGGTAGACGAGACTATGGATTTCATGCCATATTGTCTCAAACATTTGAAGAAAATGTTTTACAAAGTGTTAGGCAAAATTGGCTTTTATGCAAAATAGCCTTGAACTCCACCAGCCAAATATGCATATAGGCTATAGAGTTATTCCATTAAGTGTCCACATAGTGTCACTTGCCAGATCCATTTTTAATGGTATCTGACCCACTCTGTTGCAAAATTTTATTTGTTGCAGATTGTTCTGATGACGAGTGAGTTTACGTTAAGGGTATCGAGTCTGCAACCAACATGTTTTCGCCTGTGGCACATGCAAAGGATGAGGACTCCATGAAGATTATTATTTCCGCTGCTTTACTCTTTCAAGCTAGCTATATGCTATGCAAGTTGTAATGAATATTTTTCCAAGTCTGGATCATTCGATGTAATAATGATACTTTGTTGTGATACTACATCTTAAACTGTGTGTGCAAATGAAACGATCCAGGGGTTTGCACTATACACAGGTACCTTGCCATATTTTAAGTGCAGGTATGCTACATGAGATGTCCAGAAAGTGTATAATGTTGTATGCCTACTCATAAACTCAACTGGATCAAAAAGATTCAACTTAAAAGCTCAAAGCATGCATCAAACAAAATGGGACAGAATCTGTCCAGAAAAAATAGCAGCAGCAAAACGCATTTTCTACCCTACCAAACTTTCTCGAAAAATTCCGAAAAAATTCATTCATACAGAGGATGAAAAGTTTCAAATACAGTTCAATTATGAGCTCATTCGGAGTTATGGAATAATAATTAAAAATCATACCGTGCACTGATTCGTGCAGGAATAAAATCTCCGAACGCTATAAGCAACTTTTCAAGACCAAAATGGGTAAAACTTTGCACTTTATTAAAAACTCCAGAAACTAACTAGACATAAAATCTCTTGTTACAGCAAGAGGACACAAAGAAAAATCACACACAAAAATAACCGGGTTGCCTCCCGCAAAGCGCTTTCTTTATAGCCATACAGCTAGGCTTCTTACTTTTTGTTTATTGAAGATGAAGCTCATGAGGGAGCTTGAACTTTGATGTTCCCCTCTTTCTTAGGAAGTGTTCCATGCATAATATCAGGGTCCCATGTTGCTCTCAAACCGATCAAAATAATAGTCAAGTTGAAACCTGGTTGAGAGAAAAATAGACCATAAAGGTAATAACAACGATGTCTAACTTTCTTTCTATGCATTGACATTTTGTATATGAATGAAGTTTTCCAATGCATATTAACAAAAGTTACTTGCAGCCCATAATTATTAGTAGCATAAAGAGGGTTCTCATAACCTCCTCTCTCATAATAGTTGCAAGTAATAGAAGTGTATTCAACCATATAACCAATAGGATCTTCCAATTTAGATAATTTAGGCACATAAGGAGGATCATTAACTTTATTTTGGAATTCATTAGCATGCTTACCTCTTTCAAAATATTTATTAAGATCAATATCAAGTTTAGTATCATGGTTGCAACAAAGATTTGGAACTAAAGATAATTGCAAACCACATAAGTATTTCTCAACATAAGCAATTTTCTCCTCTATGGTGTTATTAGGAGAATTCAGGAATAATGTAGGACTCTCATGAATGAGAGTATTGTCACAACCAACAAGTATATCATTATTATCCTCACATAATGTAGTAACAACTTCTAAACATGGAGGATTATCGATAAGCATAGGACCATCATCTAAAGCATTATCATATAGCATATTTAAGCAACACTCCTCATTATCATCAATAAGTTTACCAACAAAAGGTTTTTGAGTTTGAGTGTCACTATCACATGTTGATGGTGAAGTTGGGTGATCCAACTCTTCATTCTCCAGTTGTTCATCTTTTTTAGCATCTTCTTGAGGTTGCATGGGCATCCCCAAGCTTAGGTTGCTATCCTCTTCTTCCTGCAAATATTAGTTCTTTCCATGGTAGCAAGAGTTAACTTTTTCCGTTTAATAGCATCTGCAAGAGAAAAGAAATCATCAGCTTCTTGTAATATTTCAAGTTCCTCAAGTGTAAATGTTGCAAGTTCCTCAGGTGTATAATCAAACAGAAAACCCATAGCAAAAGTAATGAAGAACTTACAACCAGTCAAGTTTAAAGTAACCTCCCCAAGCTTAGACGATTGCAAGATATAAAACAAGTTAAAGAAACCTCCCCAAGCTTAATCTAGTGCACACAAGAATAGAAACTTAAGCGCTACGCTCCCCGGCAACGGCGCCAGAAAAGTACTTGATAACCCCCAAGAGCAGGGATCACTGTAGCACCTCTCAATGTGGAAGTAAGGTATCGATCCGCAGGAGCAAGAAGGAAAAGTTATCTATTCCCTACAACTAAAGTGTCACAAGTTTTAGTTGATTATGCACTAAACAAGTTTAAGGAACAAGATGGTTGATTTAATGGATGGAAATGTAACAAAACAAGAATGTAAAAGTGTCCCAATCCTCTTCAATGCAAGAGGACAAGACAAAGATTTTCTCTTATAGGAACAATGGACATGAGTTTATGGGTTCACTTAATCCTCTCTCTCTCATCTACGGTGATTATCATGTTATAGATAAAGTACACATAATTGTCATGTTTTAATGGTAGCTTTTATAACGGCTATATGTCCTAAAACACATAGTTGAAAGAAGTACTCATTTGTGTTGCTAGGTCACCCTCGTAAGGCTAGCGTGGTTGCTCTCACTCCCACATCATACTCTTTCTTTTTACCCCCAGATAAAGGATGTTGGGCGGTACTGTGTCACTCAATACCTATGCCGTGTAACATCGGCCATCCCGTACCCACATACATCATACTTCTTAATGGACAATATTCTAAACACTAGTGCAATGATTTATATTTCGTGTGTGTGACCACACCTCTCTCATCTATCTACACTTGGTGGTGTCAATCACCTCATGATAAAGATAAACAAGGCATTATGCATAAATCAAACCATCACATGCATCATAGAATATCTCCAAAGTATGACAAGTCATAAAAGATCCAACACAACATAAATGCATAACAAATTTTTATCTCACACCACAATATCCACCATGGAATTACATAGATGACCGTAATCATGTTCAGCAGCTCATACGGTACTAATTAGTGAAGCTCAAGAGAGGAGAGATACATAAGTTACCACCACAAACCCAAATCCAGGGGTGGACTACTCCCCCTTCATCATGGAGACGGTGGAGAAGTCGTTGGAGAAGGTGGAGACCACCCCGGCAGCGCCCCGCCGAAGTTTTCCCCCTCCAATCTGCAGCTCCTGATCTCCGTTTCGGTGTTTCTGTCTTTGTGCGGCGCTCTCTCGCGAAACGTCATGGGACCTTTTTTATAGCGTTTTTAGGTCAAGACGAAGGCGGTGGAGAAAGGATCGACGGTTGCGGAGCCACGAGGCCCAAACGGGTGGGTCCCGGGCACAGTACCTGGCCGCGTGGGCCACCCCCTTTTTGCCTTGCGGGCTTGATACGTCTCCAACGTATCCATAATTTCTGCTGTTCCATGCTTATATTATACCATTTGCTACATGTTTTATATACACTTCGTATCACTTTTATGCATTTTCTGGGACTAACCTATTAACAAGATGCCACAGTGCCAGTTCCCTGTTTTCTGCTGTTTTTGGTTTCAGAAAGTTACTTCTGGAAATATTCTCGGAATTGCACGAAACAAAAGGCCAGGTCCCTATTTTTCCAGCACACACGGAGTCCGAAGGAGAGACGAAGGAGAGCCACGAGGTGGCCAAACCACCTGGTGGCGCGGCCCACCAGCCGCGCCTGCCTGTGGTTTGGGCCCCTCGGGGGTCCGCCGACATCGCCCCTTCGCCTATTTATTCCCCGAGACGCGAAAACCCTAAAACACCGAGCCTTTCATCCAGAACATATTCGCTGCCGCCGCCGTCGTCAACCCTAACTCGGGGGGTTCTGAAGCTCTTCCCGGCACCCTGCCGGAGAGGGGAATCATCACCGGAGGGCTCTACATCGCCATGCCCGCCTCCGGAGTGATGCGTGAGTAGTTCATCCTTGGACTATGGGTCCATAGCAGTAGCTAGATGGTTGTCTTCTCCACTTGTGCCATCATGTTTAGATCTTGTGAGCTGCCTATCATGATCAAGATCATCTTATTGTAATGCTACATGTTGTGTTTGCTGGGATCTGACTTATATTGATACCTATGTGGAGCTGAATATTATATTATCATGTCTATGTCATTTGTGATCTTGCATGCTCTCCGTTACTTGTTGAAGCCTTGGCCACGTGAATACTTGTAACTCCAAGAGGGGGTATTTATGCATGATAGTTGGGTTCAACCTCTATTTAACCTGGGATAGTGACAGCAAGTTCTAAGGTTGTAGATGTGTTGTTGCCACTAGGGGTAAAACAGCAATGCTTTATTCAAGGATGAATGTATTGTTTACATTACGCACATTACTTAATGCAATTGTCTGTTGCTTGCAACTTAATACTGGAAGGGGTACGGATGTTAACCGGAAAGTGGACTATTTAGGCATAGATGCATGCTGGATAGCGGTCTATGTACTTTGTCGTAATGCCCAAATGAATCTCATAGTAGACACCACAGCTCACACATGCATGTTATATGCACTTATCAATTGTCAATTGCCCAGCTGTAATTTGTTTACCCAGCATGTTAGTTATCTTATTGGAGAGACACCACTAGTGAACTGTGGACCCCGGTCCATTCTTTTACATCTGAAATACAATCTACTGCAATCATTGTTCTCTACTGTTTTATGCAAACAAACATCATTTTCCATTCGATACGTTTAACCCTTTGTTTTCAGCAAGCCGGTGAGATTGACAACCTCACTGTTAAGTTGGGGCAAAGTAATTTGATTGTGTTGTGCAGGTTCCACGTTGGCACCGGAATCCCTGGTGTTGCGCCGCACTACACTCCTCACCAACACCTTCGAAGCAAACCTCGTTTTCCTACTGGTCCGATTAAACCTTGGTTTCATACTGAGGGAAAACTTACTGCTGCACTCATCATACCTTCCTCTTGGGGTTCCCAACTGACGTGTGACGTACAAGCATTGTTTCTGGCACTATTAACCTAGAGCCACCAACACGTTTTCTGGCGCCGTTGCCGGGGAAAACGAATTGCTTCTGCAAGGGGAGTCTCTCACACCCAATCTCTTTACTTTGTTATTTGTCTTGCTTAGTTTATTTTTATTTAGTCTTGTTTGCTCTCTTTATCAAAAACACAAAAAAATTAGTTCCTTTTTATTTCGAATTACTATTATGACTAGTTGTTTTCAATGTCTTATCTCTATGAAACTGGGTCTCGTTATAAGAATTACCGCTTCTCTCCAAAAGGAAAACATCTATGGGAACAAATAAGAAGATTGAATGGTTTTGCTAAGAACTTGTGTTCTACATATGATGAATCCTACTGCTTTAATGAATCTCTTTGCTATAGAAGGCACAAACATCTCCCTTTCCAATGTGAGTATACTGATAATGAAACCTTGGCTGCCTATGCTAAAGGAAACTATGATTTTGGTAATCTTGAACAAATTGAAGAGTTTATTGTTTTTAAGGGTGCCCTTGAAATTAGTTCTTATCTTGAACATAAAACTGATGCCCCTTATAAATCTGAATGTATTGCCATACTTAAATATTGTTGTGATACCTACAAGGATAATAATTCTTACATTACTGAACATCTTGAGAGGATGTTTCCTCAAAAAGATGAAACTTGTGCCTTGCAGGAACCTGAGGAAGAGGAAATTGCTGAAACTGTGATCTCATTGGATGAAAAAGAGGAGGAGAGTGAAGAACAAAAGGAGGATCTACCTTCTAATGACAGTAACTCTTCAACTCTTACACTATTTAATTGCCCTCCATGCCTACCTAAGGAGGAAAAATGCTATATTGTTGAATGTCATGATTCTATTGAAATATCTCCTTTTGATAAATTTGAAGTAACAAGCTCCTTGACTCAAGAGAAAGCAAAAATAACAGAAGTACCAAATATTTCCCCCAATGTTGTTTATGAAAATCCATGCTATTTTGATAAGTCTTATGATAATCCACTTTTTATTCCTAATTTCGAAATGCATGGTAATGAGAGTGTTTGCTTAGAAAATGTTTATGATAAAGCTCTAGATGATGGTCCTATGTTGCTTGATAATATTATTAATTCTACTATTGAGAGTGATCAATCAACTTGTTTCAATATGTCTAAAAGTGGGTTTGAAATTTTTGATCCCACTATCTTGCTTGATAAAAGTTATGTGTTTGTAGATCATAAAAAGCATGCTTTATGTGATAGTTATGTTGTTGAGTTTGTTTATGATGCTATTGAAAATTATTATGAGAGAGGGAAAGATGGTTTTAAAAGTTTTCATGTCACTAAAATACCTCTCTTTGTGTTGGAAGTTTTAAAGTTGGATTTGTTGCATCTTCCTATGCTAGCTGCTTTATGCTTCAATGATTTGTTTTACTACAATATTCCTCTGCATAGGAAGTGGGTTAGACTCAGATGATTTTGATATTTGCCTCTTGATGCTCTCTTTGTTTTTCAACTCTTATTCTTATGCGAGCATCATTAAAATCCTAAAGCCTAGCTGAAAGGCATTAAAGAAAAGCACTTGTGGGAGATAACCCATGTGTCAAGGAGTTTTGTTACTTCTGTAGCAACTCCTTTGTATCTTTATTTTATCGCAATGTTGTGCCAAGTAAAGTTCTATATTGAAAGTTGATGCAAGATTTGGATTTCTGCGCAGTGACAGATTTTTAGCTGTCACGGATTTGAGCTTATCTCCCTGTAGAAAATTCAAAAAATTCTGAGAAAAATCACGCATATTCCTGAGATATGTACGCAACTTTCATTATTTTAGGCCAGATCCATCTGAGCAACTTAAGTGCCTCGAAAAAATTCGTCATTCCAGACTGTTCTGTTTTTGACAGATTCTGCCTTTTGTTTTGCATTCGCTCTTTTACTGTGTTTGTGTGGATTTCTTTGCTCCACAAAGCATTGGTGGCTGTAGCTAATGTCCAGAAGCTTTGGGATTGATTGTATCATTACAGAATATGAGAATTTTTGATTATGCACTAACCCTCTAATGAGAACTGTCTTGAGTTTGGTGTGAAGGAAGTTTTCAAGGATCAAGCGAGAAGGGTGATATTATGTGATCAAGAAGAGTGAAAAGCCTAAGCTTGGGGATGCCCCCGTGGTTCATCCCAACCATATTCAGAGAGACTCAAGCGTCTAAGCTTGGGGATGCCCAAGGCATCCCCTTCTTCATCAACAAACTTATCAGGTCATCTCTAGTGAAACTATATTTTAATTCTTTCACATCTTATGCGCTTTACTTGGAGCGTCTGTGTGTTTTTATTTTTGTTTGAATAAATTCGGATCCTAGCAATCCTTGTGTGGGAGAGAGACACGCTCCGCTTTTTCATGTGAATACTCATGTTCTTCACTTATATTTGTTGAGTATTCTTAACTAGCTACTGCAGTGCTTTTAGCTCCTGTTTTTCATGCATCTCTTCGAGCTGTTAGCACTTGTTTATAAATACTCTCTTGCTGCATTATATTATCATTTGGAGAGTTTATGTTTAATAAATTATTGGTGTTTGTTTGGAAGAAAGAAAATGCTACATGTAGTAGTTGGTATTGGAAAAGACATATGCATTCTTGTAGATCATTGTCTTGTTTTGATTTGATGCTTTGCAATTGTTTTGAGCTCTCAAGTAGATCATGTTTAAGCTCTTGCATCATGTAGTTAAAGCCTAGTAGTGGAGAACTACCGTAGAGCTTGTTGAGACTTGGGATGCATATTTGTTCTCTCTAAGGTCTAGATATTTTCTGGTAAAATGTTTGAGCAACAAGGAAGACAGTGTAGAGTCTTATAATACTTGCAATATGTTTTTATGTGATTCTTGCTGTACCGGTTTATACTTGTGTTTGCTTCAAACAACCTTGCTAGCCTAAACTCTGTACTGAGAGGGAATGCTTCTCGTGCATCCAAAACTTGAGCCAAAACCCATGCCATTTGTGTCCACCATACCTACCTACTATGTGGTATTTCCTGCCATTCCAAGTAAATATTTCATGTGCTACCTTTAAACTATTCAAAACTTTATTACTCCTTATTTGTGTCAATGTTTTATAGCTCATGAGGAAGTATGTGGTGTTTTATCTTTCAATCTTGTCATTTACTTCTGACAGACTTTCACCTGGACTAGTGGCATATACATCCGCTTATCCAATAATTTGCAAAAAGAGCTGGCAACGGGGTGCCCAGCCCCAATTAATTACAACTTTCATTAATAATTCTCTTCACATGTTTTGCCCTGATTTATCAGTAAGCAACTTAATTTTGCAATAGACACTCCTCCATGGTATGTGAATGTTGGAAGGCACCCGAGGATTCGGTTAGCCATGGCTTGTGTAAGCAAAAGGTTGGGAGGAGTGTCATCTATAAAGAAACTAAAATACATGTGTAAACAAAAGAGAAGAGGGATGATCTACCTTGCTGGTAGAGATAACGTCCTTCATGGGAGCCGCTCTTTGAAAGTCTGGTTGACAAGGGGGTTAGAGTGCCCACTACCATTCGTTGACAACAACAAACACCTCTCAAATACTTATTTTGTGCTCTCTATATGCTTTCGAAAACTTAAAAAGCTCTAGCACATGATTTAATCCCTGCTTCCCTCTGCGAAGGGCCTATCTTTTACTTTATGTTGAGTCAGTTTACCTACTCCTTTCTATCTTAGAAGCAAACACTTGTGTCAACTTTGTGTGCATTGATTCTTACATATTTACTTATTGCACTTGTTATATTGCTTTATGTTGACAACTATCCATGAGATATACATGTTACAAGTTGAAAGCAAATGCTGAAACTTAATCATCCTTTGTGTTGCTTCAATGCCTTTTACTTTGAATCTATTGCTTTATGAGTTACCTCTTATGCAAAACTTTTTGATGCTTGTCTTGAAAGTACTATTCATGAAAAGTTTTTGCTTATATGATTCATTGTTTACTCTTTATCTATTTGTTAGCAAACTATAGATCATTGCTTTGAGTCACTTCATTCATGACATGAGCCTTGCAATATATTGATCAAGATTGTGTGAAAGCATGTCTCCTCAGAAATTATTTGTTGTTATCGTTTTACCTACTCGAGGACGAGTAGAACTAAGCTTGGGGATGCTTGATACGTCTCCAACGTATCCATAATTTCTGCTGTTCCATGCTTATATTATACCATTTGCTACATGTTTTATATACACTTCGTATCACTTTTATGCATTTTCTGGGACTAACCTATTAACAAGATGCCACAGTGCCAGTTCCCTGTTTTCTGCTGTTTTTGGTTTCAGAAAGTTACTTCTGGAAATATTCTCGGAATTGCACGAAACAAAAGGCCAGTCCCTATTTTTCCAGCACGTACACGGAGTCCGAAGGAGAGACGAAGAGAGCCACGAGGTGGCCAAACCACCTGGCGCGCGCGGCCCACCAGCCGCGCCTGCCTGTGGTTTGGGCCCCTCGGGGGTCCGCCGACATCGCCCCTTCGCCTATTTATTCCCCGAGACGCGAAAACCCTAAAACACCGAGCCTTTCATCCAGAACATATTCGCTGCCGCCGCCGTCGTCAACCCTAACTCGGGGGGTTCTGAAGCTCTTCCCGGCACCCTGCCGGAGAGGGGAATCATCACCGGAGGGCTCTACATCGCCATGCCCGCCTCCGGAGTGATGCGTGAGTAGTTCATCCTTGGACTATGGGTCCATAGCAGTAGCTAGATGGTTGTCTTCTCCACTTGTGCCATCATGTTTAGATCTTGTGAGCTGCCTATCATGATCAAGATCATCTTATTGTAATGCTACATGTTGTGTTTGCTGGGATCTGACTTATATTGATACCTATGTGGAGCTGAATATTATATTATCATGTCTATGTCATTTGTGATCTTGCATGCTCTCCGTTACTTGTTGAAGCCTTGGCCACGTGAATACTTGTAACTCCAAGAGGGGGTATTTATGCATGATAGTTGGGTTCAACCTCTATTTAACCTGGGATAGTGACAGCAAGTTCTAAGGTTGTAGATGTGTTGTTGCCACTAGGGGTAAAACAGCAATGCTTTATTCAAGGATGAATGTATTGTTTACATTACGCACATTACTTAATGCAATTGTCTGTTGCTTGCAACTTAATACTGGAAGGGGTACGGATGTTAACCGGAAAGTGGACTATTTAGGCATAGATGCATGCTGGATAGCGGTCTATGTACTTTGTCGTAATGCCCAAATGAATCTCATAGTAGACACCACAGCTCACACATGCATGTTATATGCACTTATCAATTGTCAATTGCCCAGCTGTAATTTGTTTACCCAGCATGTTAGTTATCTTATTGGAGAGACACCACTAGTGAACTGTGGACCCCGGTCCATTCTTTTACATCTGAAATACAATCTACTGCAATCATTGTTCTCTACTGTTTTATGCAAACAAACATCATTTTCCATTCGATACGTTTAACCCTTTGTTTTCAGCAAGCCGGTGAGATTGACAACCTCACTGTTAAGTTGGGGCAAAGTAATTTGATTGTGTTGTGCAGGTTCCACGTTGGCACCGGAATCCCTGGTGTTGCGCCGCACTACACTCCTTCACCAACACCTTCGAAGCAAACCTCGTTTTCCTACTGGTCGATTAAACCTTGGTTTCATACTGAGGGAAAACTTACTGCTGCACTCATCATACCTTCCTCTTGGGGTTCCCAACTGACGTGTGACGTACAAGCATTGTTTCTGGCACTATTGCCGGGGAGATATTCCCTCGTCAACTTAGAGCCACCAGGGCTCCGTTTGCTTGATTCCTTCGCTCCTACGTCTTCTTCCTTCAAAATAATGACCTCTGTATTTTTCCAGAATTTTATGACGACGTTTGGGTCCCTGAAACATAAAAGGAAAGAAATAGGGTTTTCTGCCTGCGCAGGGTTAATTCCATAAAAATAGGAAACAATTGATATATTTCCTAAAATCATTAAATAACAGCAATATAACACTTATATGATGCAAATATGATAGGAATATGTGTGACATAGTGCAAAGTTCATGTATGCATTTTACATGCATCAATATCCTGGGTTACTTCAGCCCCTTCCAGTCCCTGATTTTGCTTGGACCCACATAAGCATGGACTTTGTCGAAGGACTTCCAATATCAGAGAACAAAGATATCATTCCGGTGGTGGTGGATAGATTCACCAAATATGCACATTTCATCTCTATGAAACATCCAATCAATGTACATTCAGTTGCAAGAGCATTCAGGGAAAATATATTCAAACTACATGGACTACCGACAGTAATTGTCACTGATCGAGATAGAATTTTTACCAGCACCCTGTGGCAAGACTTGTTCAAGTATCTAGGGGTCAAGCTACATCTCAGTACATCTTACCACCCTCAGACTGACGGTCAGACGGAGAGAGTGAATCAGTGTCTCGAGAACTATCTTCGAAATATGGCATTCTTGCAACCGAAGAAATGGCACCAATGGTTAGCACTAGCTGAATGGTGGTATAACACCTCATTCCACACATCTTTGAAGATGACTCCCTTTCAAGCACTGTATGCGAGGCAACCACCTCAGATAGCTGGGCTCCTTCTGCCAGTTGAAGACAATGGTTCTGCCCTCACTCCTACTGCCTTAGTGCAGGATATTGCCCAGCAAATTAAAGGAAATTTGTTGAAAGCACAGGAAAGAATGAAGATGCAAGCAGATAAAAACAGGCAAGAAAGTAAATTGGAAATTGGAGACATGGTATATCTCAAGTTGCAACCATACCGACACACTTCACTGAGTTTGCATCGGTGCCTTAAGCTACATTCCAAATATTATGGCCCATTCAGGGTTTTACAGAAGGTGGGCAACACTTCTTACAAGATACTGTTGCCGGATGGATGTCAGTTACACCACACCTTTCATGTGAGCCAGCTAAAGAAGCATTTGGGACCGAAGGCAATTCCCAGTCCACATTTGCCATTGCTGAATCCTGATGGTACAATCTTGATAGCACCAGAAGTAGTTCTGGAAAGGAAACTCATACCAAGAGTGCAAGGAGATATTTGTATTCCAGTGGTACAATGGCTCGTCAAATGGCAGAACTTGCCCCAAGATCAAGCAACGTGGGAGGACTCAACTTTCATTCAGAAGATCTTTCCAGCATTTCATCCTTGAGGACAAGTCTGATCTCACAAGGGGGGAGTTGTCATACATCAAGCAAACCTGGAGAAATGCAGAGTGTCGTCAGTTAACTGTAGCGAATCTTCAGAGATGTTCTATTTGATCCCAGCCCTTTATCTTGCAACCTACGGTTCACAGCGCAACTTACCGCTTCGCGCCAAGCTGCGCTTTGAGGACCGTTGGATGCTTGATCAACGGCTGATGACAACTAGAACGTCGCTGTGTTGAATCCTGCTTTTAGACCTGTCGCTGTCCCTTACCTGCTCTAGCTTTTGGTTGCTCTTTTTCCCTTTAAAATCCCCACATCCAGTGAAGGATTGGGCATGCTTGTATTATTTGGGTTAAACCCTAGCCACCTCTGTTCGAGGTTGGATCTAAACTTCCCTCTGTAATTCGGGGTATCTGCCCTAAATTCGTCTCTAAAGTTAGCTATTTTCCAGTGTTCAACTCTGAATTTCTCTGTCAGTTAAGCCCGTCTAGTTAGGATCATGTCATGCCGATGGAGTGAAACGCTCTCAATAATATGGTGGAACACTTGCTGGATTCTGGAAGCACCGGCGGAGATGCTCGGAAGCTGATCAGTGATCAGCGCTATCGGCTTCCATGTCGTAAATAAATGGCCTCAATAGTCAATCCGATCGGGGCCAACCCATTTCCTCTCACTCAACACCTGGCCAGATAACTCGTGGCCCAACTCACTCACGAGCCCCTGCCCTCCGGGCTCCGACCTCCACGTCCAAGAACGTTACGCGCGGGCCGTGGCCCGCGGCTGTGCCTGTGGACGATGCAGGCGGCAGCCCGTGCCACAACGCCACGACCAGACGGCGGCGCCGCCCTTTCGCAGACGGCTTCCGGAGGCGAGGTGTAATTATTTCACGGCGGAGCTTCGCCACGTGCCCCAGAGAGCAAGACGCACCGATCTGTTGGAGATCCGTTGAATAAATCGCCGGAATTTCTCCATATTCCCAACTCCGGTCATTGCTCCCCGCACTCGTACGTCGCCGTCCAATTATTGCGTTCTGTAGGTTCTGCTCTACGTCTCCAGTCTCCACCCCACATACATTTCCCCAAAACTTTCAGTTTTCTGGGTTTTTGGTTAGTTCAGTTTCCTAAAAACAACATCTGAATTCAGCAAGTCAATTTTGTTGTAGGGAGAGGCCCTTGCAGAAAATGTACCAGATAGTTTGGCATCGCCCTGCACCTGAAGACGTTTCCAGTTTCCCATAATAACTCCCATGGCTAGCAGCAAGAGGAGAATCGTCCTATTTTCACTCTAGGTACCTGATTAAATAATGCTTTATTGTTCTAGTTTAGGATGGAATGGATTGTGTTTAGGAAAAATGCATTGTGCTATCAGGTCCAGGCTTTCAGTACAAAAATGGTATTTGTATGTATGAAGTGAGGATATTATAAGGGCTTTGAATCAAGTATATAGCCAGTAGGTGAAGAAATGGTCCATGCCCCCGCGTACCATCAATGACACTAGTTGGCAACTAGCAACTAACAAGGCCATGAGTCCGGTCATGCAGTCTTGGCTATGATAGAGAGTTTAATTTTAGTTGGATGTTACTGGGACAGCATATGGTTGGTGCATGGATTTGTGGTCCTGTGAGAGGCCATAGCTCATAGCTGTGACTCAGTGGTTAGATTATTGGATACGTAATGCAGAAGTCGGTAACTTAGGATGCTTTGGGAGGCCTTCCTTAGTTGATGAAGCTCACTTCATGGCTTCTCAGTACTACTAGCAAATAGCAATACTGAGTCATGTAATGGCCAAGAGACATGACTGCAACATGTAGGCTCTGGAGTTCATATCATTCCTACAGCAGCAACATCCCTTGTTAATTGTGTATAAAAAATTAGGTCTGTTGGTTGGATACAGATTTTCCCAACATTAATCCGGTTAGGAAGGTCGTTGTTGATTCAAGCAACTTGCTCGACAATTTCAATTGTAGCTTGTGGTCTGATTATTTTGATATATTTCAGCATCTCATGTTTCATCCATGTTGCAATTTCTAGTAGGCCTAGCAATTTCATCGTCCCTCTTTGTAAGAAACTGGCTTCTCCGATGGCATCTCCGATACAGTGCAAACTGCATACATACATGTACATTGGCAGTCTAAAATAGACGTGGTAGTAGCAGATCTTTCTTCACTAGGGTAAACTTGATCCTCTCTTTTTCTAATCACAATGTGATTATTTTTACATGCATCCATCTGTACATCCACGATTATGTACCGTTGAAAAAAGGTTGCACAAAAGTGTGCTCCAAAAGTACAATCGGGAAAAAAAAGATGGACACAAAAACAGAAAGAAGAAGTCGGAGATGTTCACTCTTCAGGTGCTCCACACAGCAATTTGTGGTTAAGTTTAGTGGGTGCTTGAATCATTCTGCTTGGGTGGTGGCAAGTCATAGTGATGGAATTGAGGAGTGCTCTCTCAACATCTTCAGAGGCCTCTCTCCTAAGCAAACACATCGCATACTCCATCATTGTTGTATCACAAGGCAGTGTGATCCTCCCATCACTTGTGAACCCAAACTCTTCTTGAGACATCCTCAGGAGCTCTTCGAAGAGCGTCGTGCGTAGGCATGCTAGGGGGACCTCGAAACGCCTCCCATCGGAGGAGTAGACAATGAAGTGGCCCTTGCCTGCAACTGAGCTGCAGGATGGGTGGACACCCTTGTCAGTTGTTGTGGCCCATCTTCGCCCGATGGTACCGATTTCCTGCCACTTCTTGGAAAGTTGAGCTAGTTTCTTGGAGCTCATCATGGTTGCTTGTTTTGGTTTTGAAGGAAATGGAATTTGACTCTGGGAATGATCAGAGAAAAGGTTAGGTTGTGTGCGGCGATGGTTTGTGCCATGATCATGTATTTATAGGGCCCGTGTCCGTGTGTGATGGTAGAGTCTTCGTCTTCTAAAACTATCACGGATACAAGTGTTCATTCGACAAGGCCATGAATTCCCTTGGTGTGATGTTGCTATCTGTGGTTGCAACTTGCAAGAGTTGTTGCCTAGGACCATTTTTTTCTCACATGGTAGAGCCATCTTTGCTGGCTACGTACATAATTGGTCACCACAGTTGTTCGGGCTTTAACACGGTCACACGGAATGTCGGGTCCAGCCCTTAATCTGCTAGATCTGAGATAATAAACATATTTACTGAAGTATTGGCCCTTTATATACTCTGATTAGTTTTCTATTGCTCATTTTAAGATGAGATACAGTACATCATTCTAGAGTAGTTACTCTGTTGTATGTACCTCTTTTCCTCGTCTTTCTTTTGTTGCAAGTGCCACGTAATTGACTCGGGATGATTTAACTATCATCACATCTTCTAAAAAGGTTGAGCATGTAATACAGAATTCTGAGCAAACTAGATGTTCTGTGTTCCTATTTAAATTTGCCTTCCAGACTTCATCTGATACAAGAACTCACATTCGCGAACTTGGGAGGACATCATTTGCGAACAGTTTTTTTCTACCACTAGTCAACGAGCGTGATATCTGAGGTATTTAAACTCTTTTGGATTCTCTCAAATTTCCAAAAACTCCGAAAGCATGCAATCCAATCCTATATTTATTACCATACTCATGGCCCTGCCACTTCCATTATCGTACTATCGATCAATTCGAATGCATTGCGCTAGTTAGTTTCAGAAATCATATATTAGACTTTTCAGTTTTCATCGCTACGAATAAGTAGCTAATACTATTGTACTACAATAAAGTTTATTGGTCATATGACTTCATTCGCTATATTGCTATGCATGTCTGAACCGTTAGGCGAATGGGAACTGTGTCTAAGGCCTCTTTACTCGTTAGAAGGGATTACAAGTTAAGATCAGAATGTAAGTTTAAACCTTGACAAGTAATGTGTAATTGTTGTGGTTTGTTGTAGTGTTTTTGTTGCTGAGAATCTAAAATTATGTGTTCTTGTTATGGTTTAGGAGGGAATTCACTGATGATCCGTTTCAGGATAAACACATTGTATTGTCATGTCTAGGCTTTTGGTATTTTGAATGCTGTTCTATGGATGAAGTGCGGATCTTTTTGGGGCTTTGAACCAAATGTATATCCGGTGGGTGAACAAATGGTCCATGACTTCTGCCTATTGAATGACACTAGTTGGTGAGCAACAAGGCCATGAGTCTGGACGTGCAGTGTTGGCTACAATGGAGGCAGTATGATTTATAGTGGATATTACTGGGCCAACATACAGTTGGTGCATGCACTTATGGTCCTTGCGAGACCCTAGCTGTGACTTGGTGGTTAGATGGTTGGATACGTACTGGTACTGCATATGTAGGTTACTTAGGATGTTTCGCGGGGGCTTCCTTAACTGATGAAGCTAACTTTTTTTTTTGGAACTTATGAAGCTCAATTCAGCACTGAGTATCGTGCAGTGGCCAAGAGACGTAACTGCAGCATATAGACTCCTGAATTCATATAGGAGGCTTACAGAAGCAGCATCTTTTGCAGATTGTGTATAAAGAATTGGGTTTGCTGGTTGATTACATATTTTTGCCAAAATTAATCAGGTTAGGAACTCTTTCTTTGTTCAAGCAACTTGCTTGACAATTTCATACAGCATTTGGTGTTGAACCTGGCTTCTCTGATGGCATTTCTTATACAGTGGAAACTGCATAGTGCATAGAGGAAAAGTATTTTGGTAGAATCTAAAACAGTACTAGTACCAGTAGATATTGTTTTGCTTCCTTTTCTTTCGTTTGTTATGATTTTTTGCCTTGGCCGTATTTATCGCCTGTTTTTTCAAATCTTGCCTTTTCTCTTGTTTCCCGTTTGGTTTTGATTGTGTAGCTTCACGCCTTCTCGGCGTTTTCATGTAATTCAGATGACACGTATTTAGATGCGGTCGAGAAAAAGAAAGTATTAGATATTGCTTCAATGGGGTAAGCTTGATTTCTTCTTTTCTAATCACAATATATGTGATTATTCTTACATGCATCCATCTGTGCATCCACGGGACAATTGGAAAAACGTCGCACAGAACTGTGCTCCAAAAGTACGTCCGGGAAAAAATGATGGAAGGTGAAAAAAAAGAAAGAATAAGCTGCACAGCTTCCCCTTTCAGGAGCTGCGCACAGCAAGTTGCTGGAGTCCGCAAATTGGTTGCATCGTTCTGCTTGGGTGGTGGCAAGTCATCACTATGGAACTGAGGAGTGCCCGCTCAACATCTTCTGAAGCCTCTCGCCGAAGCAAACACATCACATACTCCATCATTGCTGTATCACAAGGGAGTGTGATCCGCCCATCACCTGTGAACCCAAACTCCTGAGACATCCTCAGGAGCTCCTCGAAGACCATTGTGTGGAGGCACACTAATGGGATCTCAAACCGTGTCCCGTCAGAGGAGTAGACAACGAAGTGGCCTTTACCTGCAACTGAGATGCGCGATTGGTGGATATCCTTGTCTGATGTTGTCACTCTTCTTCGCCCGATGGCACCAATACCCTGCCACTTTTTCTTGGAAAGTTGAGTTAGCTTCTTGGAGCTGATCATGGTTGCTTGTCTTGCCTTTCTTCGAGATGGACTCTGACTTTAAGATGAATAGATCAGAGAAAAAGGTCAGTCTGTGTGTGTGCTGATAGTTTGTGCCATGATCATTTATTTATAGGGCGGAAAAGGAAATCGTTAGGGGACATGGCCATGAACTCTCTTGGTGTGATGTCCTATATGTGGTTGTAGTTGCAAGTCTAAATGCACTGGACCACTGTTTCTCACATGGTGGAGCCACCTTTGTTGGCTTGGTACGTAACTAAGCACCACAGTGGGTTGAGCTTTGACACAGCCATACAAGATATTAGGATCAGTCCTTTAGTTTACTGAGAATTTTGTTTGAAGCAACATATCGGGGATAATAAGCATACTCCCTCTGTCCCTTTTAGATATGTAAACAACCAATCCAAATTACATTAAAATTAATGACATCCAATAGGAAGATCAAGACTGCTTTGTTTTCTGTGTTGGTGTTGATTGTTATGAATGAGCAACTGTATTCCAATGGGTCCAAAGGCCAGTACATATCCGATGTGCTTGGTGAGCTCATGCTTCACCGGGTCACGCGCAATGCTGATAGCACATGTACTGTCAGACAAAGAGGAGTGGGTGCAGCAGCAGTAACACCAAAATCCTCGAGTAACCATCGCAACCAGGTCACCTCAGCCGTCAACATAGTCATCACTCGCAACTCAGCCTCTGCACTAGAGCGGGAAACTGCAGTCTGCTTCTTCGTCTTCCAGGCAATGAGAGATCCTCCAAGAAAAACAGAATAGGCAGACAGCGAGCGGCGATCAGAAGGATCACTAGCCCACGTAGCATCAGAGTAGGCCTGGAGCTGGAGAGAGCTGGAGCGAGGAAAGAAAAGGCGACGGGAGATCGTGCCACGAAGATATCGGAGAACACGAAGGAGGTGACTATAGTGGACAGAGCTGGGAGCTGAAACGAACTGACTCAGAATGTGGACAGGATATGATATATCTGGACGAGTGACAACTAGGTAGACAAGGCTCCCAACAAGGTGGCGATAGCGTGTGGGGTCTGTGAGGGGATCACCATCAGTAGCACGAAGCTGAACATTGGGCTCCATAGGAGTCTCAGCAGTGCGCTCATCACCAAGATCGGCACGAGCAAAAAGATCCTGAATATATTTTTCTTGGGAGATGAAGAAGCCATCAGAAGTCGAAGAGACCTCAATCCCAAGAAAATAGCGAAGAGGACCAAGATCAGACATCAGGAACTGCTCACGGAGGCGGGCCTTAACAAAGGCAATATACTCAGGGTCGTCGCCAGTAATGATCATGTCATCGACATATAAGAGGAGGAGCGTCCGACCACGAGGTGAGGTGTGGACAAACAACGCGGGGTCATGGTCGCTAGGCGAGAAACCAGCGGCAGTCACCACAGAGGCGAAACGCTCAAACCAGGCACGAGGGGCTTGTTTAAGGCCATAGAGGGAGCGCCGAAGACGGCATACCATACCATCAGGAACAGAGTACCCTGGTGGTGGCTGCATATAAAGCTCCTCACGAAACTCACCATTGATAAAAGCATTCTGGACGTCAAGCTGAGACACAGACCAATGACGAACAGAAGCCACAACGAGAAGAGTGCGAATAGTGGTCATGTGGGCGACGGGAGCGAACGTCTCATCATAATCGCGCCCGTGCTCCTGCTGAAAGCCACGAGCCACAAGCCGAGCTTTGTAACACTCAAGAGAACCATCGGAGCGAGTCTTGATCTTATAGACCCACTTGCATGTGATGGGACGAACACCAGGAGGAGGGGAAACGAGATCCCACGTGCCAGTGCGCTCAAGTGCAGCAATCTCCTCAGCCATCGCAAGCTGCCATTCAGACTGAGCCATGGCATCCCGATGGGAAGAGGGCTCAACAACAGCCGAAAGACCAAACTGGGAAGGAGAATAGCGATCAGGAGACCGTAACGAAGTCCGAGACCGAAGGTTATGAACCGGTGTACACGGGGAAGGTGGCGCTCCGGAAGTAGAGGGCATGTCAGAGGGATCATCCGCAACACGAGGGCGACGAGTGTAGTGGAGAGGAAAGGGAGAGAGGGTAGGATGCACTGGAGAGGGAGGTGGCGAGGGAGTAGAAGAGGATGGTGTCGGCGGTGTATCGGGAACAGTGGGACTCGGTGGAGGTGGAGGTGGAGGAGGGACATGAGGCACGGAGGGAGATGTATCGGGAAGTATAAGAAAGGAGATGTCCTCAACCGAAAAGGTCGAGGCAGTAGGACGCGGATAGTACGAACGAGACTCATCAAAGGTGACATCACGGGAAATACGGAGCCGACGAGTAACAGGATCCCAACACCGATAGCCCTTGTGCTCATCACTATAGCCAAGAAAGACACACTCAACCGACTGAGCGGTCAATTTGGTGCGTTCGCGGGGAGCTAAGAGAACATAGCACACACACCCAAACATGCGAAGAGATGAGTAGTCAGGAGAACGACCCGAGAGACGCTCCATGGGGATACCACCCTGCAAGGCAGCCGAAGGCTGGATGTTGATAAGATAGGTGGATGCGGAAACAGCCTCAGCCCAAAAGTGGGGAGGAAGAGAGGCAGCGATCATCATCGCACGAGCCGTCTCAAGGAGGTGGCGATGCTTGCGCTCAGCAACGCCATTCTGAGCATGGGCACCAGGACAAGAGAATTGGGCAAGAGTACCCTCCTGAGCAAGAAAACCACGCAACATCTGGGAGATATACTCACCAGCCGAGTCAGCACGAAAAACACGAATGGGCGTGGAAAACTGGGTGTGTACCATGGCAGCAAATCGCTTGTATATAGGGAGAACCTCGCTGCGAGATTTCATAAATAGAGCCAAGTGTAGCGAGAGAAGTCATCAATAAATAGAACATAGTAGCAATGTTGGGGATATCGCTTATCGGGAACTTATCGGTTGACCCAAGATAAGGGATAAATCGGCCAGTTTATCGGCATATCGGCCGATTTATCGGCATATCGGCGGATTTATCGGCCAATTTATCTTATCGGTCAGACAATGATAAGCGATAAATCGGACGATAAATCGGCATATCAGAAGATATCTTGAACAGTGCATAGTAGCGATGAGCACCTTTCGAATCGAAGGGAGCAGGACCCCATACATCAGAATGCACTAAGTCGAAAGGACGCTGAGAGACTGACTCACTCGTAGGATAAGGTAATTGAGTCTGTTTGCCAAGTCTACAACCATTACAATGTAAAGATACATCGCCAGAGACAGACCCTAAGACACCTTGATGCACTAGCGAGGACAAGCGAGAGCCACATATATGACCAAGTCGATGATGCCACTGTTGGAAGGACGCAGAGGAGGAGGCAGCAAGAGCATGCGAGCTGGCGGGTGTGGTGGCAGCGGAAGGAACACGAAGCCAGTCAACCTCCCAAAGGCCCTGAGCATCATGGCGCCGAGGGCCAGCTCCAACTAGAGCCTTGCTGCGACGATCCTGAACAGAGCAAGAGTCGGGATCAAGAATGACACGACAACCAGAATCAGCAAGTTGAGCGGCAGAGAAAAGATTCATGGTAAGACGGGGAACATGAGAAACACCAGGAACAGAGAAGGACGGAGTAGAAAGAGTGCCACGACTAGTAACAGAAAGCGGTGTGCCGTCGGCAGTAAGAACATTGACAGGAGAATCAAGAGGTCTAAGAGAAGACAGAGTTGAAGAATCAGAAGACATGTGAAAGGAAGCTCCAGAATCCAGAACCCACGGTGATGTACCTAACTGTGTAGGCGGTGGTGGCGGAGCAGCAGTAGTGGAAGCAGTCAGGGAGGCATCAGTGCCTGTCGAGGATGAACCCGAGGAAGCCAGTATATGCTTGAGCCGCACAATGTCCTGGTCTGTGAGTGATGCAGTAGAGGAGCGACTTGCCAGGTCGCGCTGCTTCTGGTGACAGTCAGACTCTGGGTGACCCGGCTTCTTGCAGTAGCCACAGAAGGTGTGAGAGCGCCGACCTGATCGTGCATAAGGCGGGCGCCCGCTAACCCCTCCTGCATAAGGCGGGCGCCCGCTCACCCCCCTGAGGGAGTGGGGAGCAGCGGTGGAGCGGACGACATAGGAGATCGGGCAGAGAGCACAGTGGGAACCACAAGCAAACCAGCAGAACGGAGACGTGTCTCCTCAGCTCAAAGCTCTGCAAGCACCTCTGATATAGGAACACGACGACCACGGGCAAGCAGGTGAGCACGCCGAGGCTCAAACTCTGTACGGAGTCGACACAGGTACTCATGGACACGCTGAAACTCCAAATCTGACCTCACTGACTGACAGCAGCGACAAGCACCACAAACAACTGTCCTCAGAGAGTCAAGCTGACGCCAGATGGCAAAGCACTGTGTGTAGAACTCATCAACAGTAGAGTCACCCTGCTGAAGCTCATGCTCCTGACGCACTACAGAAAGGTAGAGAGCATCACCAGAGGGCTGATAGCGCTGACAGAGATAAGTCCACATCGCAGCAGCAGCGCTCAGCCCCATAAACTCAGAGGCAAACTGGGGTAGAACACTTGCAGTGAGGACGGCAGTAGCACGAGCATCATCATTGCACCACTGAGTGTAAGCAGACAGAGCATCCCGATAGATGAAGAGAGACTCCGAGTAATCCGATACCTGCTGGTCATAGGCTTCAACTGCAAGATCATCAGCATTCTTGGCGGCATCCCGATCAGCCTGAGAAGCATCAGCGGCAAGAACGGGTGGCACCGGTGGGGTGGAGCCACAGGAGCAACGGGGCACGGCGGACAGGAGACCTCGCCAGAGAGAACACCCCACAGCAGGAGGCCACGCATGTGGATACGCATAAAACCCACAAAGTCGGCGTAGTTGGTGCCATCAAAGATCACAGAGCACCGAGGAATAGCAACATAGCCCGAAGAAGACATCACGAGTTTTCTGCTCTGTTGGAATCCGGTTTCAAATCCGGAATTTTCCGGGCCAGTATGAAATCCGGAATTTTTGGGGCCTGGTACCGGAATCAATCCGGAATGAATTCCGGCTCAGCACCGGGCGAGAACCGGGCGAGTGCGGGAGAGTCCAATACCGGATTTGGGAATCCGGTTTGAAATCCGGAAATTTCCGGGATCAATACCGGAAGCCAAGCCGGACGCGATGCTCACCTCGTCGATGGTGAGAGCAGGCCGGCGGGGCAGTAGCCCGCAGCGGCGGCAGGCGAGCAGGCCGGAGGGGGGGCGGAGGTCCGGCGGTGGCGCGGCAGGCCGGAGTGAGCGGCCGAACGAGGCCGGGGCAGTGGCGGCGGCCGGGCAGCGGCGGCAGGCCGGTGAGAGACGGCGACCGGCAGGAGAATCGGCGGCAGCCGGGCGGCCACGGCAGGCACGCGTGCGGCCGGCGACGGCAGGCACGGGTGCAGCCGGAGTAGCGGCAGCAACGGCGGCGGAGGAGCACCCGGAGTTGCTACGGGTGGGGAGGAGGAGAGCAAGAGCACCTGGGCTCTGATACCATGTTATGAATGAGCAACTGTATTCCAATGGGGCCAAAGGCCAGTACATATACATGTGGTGAACAGTAAAGCTATACACATCTAACATTGATTACCGAGGAGACAATTGATGTTCAGAACCCAGGATGTAGATTAAAACGGGACAAATTTCTTGCTCGGAATGTGGATTAAAAGGGGACGGAGCGAATTTAATAACTTGCTGCCCCTTTCGTGCATTATTATGCAGCTTTTATTTGTCCAGTTAATCTTATAGTGTGCTTCTCAAGGAGAACACCCTGAAATGAGGTAGTAGTAATACCATTATCCCACCTTATGATTTTGAGAATTTTAATGTTTTAAATAGCGGGCTATCGCAAATAGCGGCAACCCTCTAAAACAGCTATAGCGGGGCTAAATCGGAGCTAAATGGGGCTATAGCGAAAAATAGTAGATGAATTCATTTAGCGCCAACATGCTCAAACAGCTATAGTGGGGCTATAGCCAGTTATTTAAAACTATGAAATTTTTACAGAATTATCTCCATTGTATTTGCTGATTTTCCTCCTGCCTCTTGGTTTACATGTGCTATGTGATTGACTCAACATGGTTCACTATCATCATATTTTCTTAGAAAGGTGCATAATGTAATATAGAAATCTGCCAACAGTTAACTTGCAGCTTCAGGTTTCAGATGATGCAATGAACTAACTTTTGCTTAGATTGTAGTTATACTATGTTCAGATATGCGAACCTTCCGGTGTCCTAGTTGGTGTAGCAGTTTACAGCTTATTTAGGTTAGGAAGGCATCAACCGCGAACAGTTTCATATCTGCAACTTCATTTCTTTATACTGATATCCTGGGTGTGTAAATTCTATAGGATGTAAATGAACTTTTCTGTAACTCTGTAAGCATGCCATCCCACTCTCTATTCATTACTGACCTTGTCACTTCCAACACTGATCAGTTTCAGATATGTTGCACTACTTGAATCTAGCACTAAATCTGTAACATTTTTCATTGCATAGGATAAATAGCTAATACTATAGTACACTAAAGTTATGTAGTTACATGGCCTCAGATGTTATTTTGCAACTTGTATGGAGAACATTTTAAGGCTGATGAGAACTCTTCTTAAGACCTCTTTAAGAGCTTATGGCGGAAGTTTAAACCTTACCAAACAATGTTTTCTTGGTGTGTTTCTTGTTTTTGAGCTCTGCTTCTACTGAGAAGCTTAAACAATGTGTTTCGACCATTGTGTAGAATATTGTGGCAAAAACAGTGTGCTATTATCAGGTCCATGAAGTGTTCAGGATGATATTAGCTTGTTAGGTGAACTGATGATCCATGACACCCGTGTGCATCACTGACACCAGTTGGCGAAGCAACAAGGCCATAAATCTGGTCATGCGACGTTGGCTACAACAGAGGCAATGATTTGAATTGGATATTGCTGGGCCAACATGCACTTAATGCACTGGGGTCCTTATGGAGGCAAAGTGGTTAGACGATTTGCTATGTATGATAGTTGTGATCCTATGTTGACAGAAGCAGAAGCATTATGAGACAATTATTCAAGTTTCAGCTTTCCTCAAGAGGGTGGGACATTTAGGACAGTATCAGTTGGAGAGCCATCATGAAGTGGGGCTAATTAGGATGTTTCGTGAGACCTTCCTTACCAGATGAAGCCTACTCCATGGCAATGGGCTCCATAGTACTGAGTACTGATCCGTGCAGTAGCTGTGAGACACGAGGGCAGCATGTAGGGTCCAGGATTGAAGAAGCAGCTTACTTTGTTAATGGGGGATGTTGGATAAGCTATGTAATTTTGCTAGCATGAATTTGGTTAGGAAAATCTTGGTTGGTTAAAGCAACTTGCTTGGCAATTCAATACGATGGTTGTACGTTGTGGCCCATGATCTCCAGCATTTTGTAATGTGGTGCCCTCAATTTCCTTGCTTCTTTCTGCGATTCCTAGTAGGCCTATCACTTCAATCAAACTAGCTGGGTGGCCCGCGCATTTGCGCGGCTAGTTTTATATGAAATTTTACCTTTGGAAATATATATTTTGCCAGCTTCATGCCCTTAACTCACCTATTTTTATATTTTAATTCCACACTAATTCCATGTCATATAAATAAACTAAAGGGGATATGATGTATTTATAGACCAACACGCTCTACTGATTTGGTCTGAAGAACCATTGTAGGTAACAAATTCATTTTGCAATCACAGTTTTGCAAGAGAATAATAAAGAATTATGTCATTCTCAACCATTAATTTATGTATTTTTAACACAAAGTGGTATATTACTTGAATCTGAAAAATGATCCGAGCCATGTTAATGATCCCTACTGTGTCACGATTGATATTCTTGAGATTTTTTGCTTATTAACCTGCTGAACACCGTCTCTCCCTTGAGATCTTTCTTCCAAAAACATATGGATCAATATGCTTCCTTTAAGACCTTTGTTTTGGCATGAACATAATAATAATGGTTTCCCTGTAAGAAAATAGAATCAACATTCAATGATTAGTTTTTCGTTAACCAAAACTGTTAGATCTTATGCAGCAAAAGCGTTAAAACCATAAGAAGATTTTAGCCCATCCTGATTTCAGTTTAACTGATATACCCGGCCAGATGATGACTTTGAGCAATATAACATTCCGCTACAGCCTATGCATCATATATTTATCTAAGATGGTGTCTTCGACACATGGCTGGGTCTTGCACAATTTAAAGGAAAAAAGTGACATTCACACGTATGACTCAGATCTAATTCTTAGGTGTTTCCTTATTCTCGGGAAAGTACTGCATTTTAGGCTACTTTACAGTGTACTAAATTTTAAAACAGACTAATCAAGTACTAAAATATATTGTGTGAAGTAGATGTAGCATGACATACGTGAGTACTGCCCAGGCAGAATACTAAATATTTTCAGTAGCACCATGCATCCACCACAGCTCACAACAGGTTCCATTTTTATTTTGATCCTTGCATTTTGTTAACATAACATTCGGCTACAGCCTATGCATCATATATTTATCTAAGATGGTGTCTTTGACACATGGCTGGGTCTTGCACGATTTAAACGAAAAAAAGTGTCATTCACACGTATAACTCAGATCTAATTCTTATGTGTTTCCTTGTTCTCCGGAAAGTACTGCATTTTAGGCTACTTTACAGTGTACTAAATTTTGAAACAGACTAATCAAGTACTAAAATATATTGTGTGAAGTAGATGTAGCATGACATACGTGAGTACTGCCCAGGCAGAATTCTAAATATTTTCAGTAGCACCATGCATCCACTCCAGCTCACAACAGGTTCCATTTTTATTTTGATCACTGTAAACTCTGAACATATTTCCTTTAATCATGAAAGGAGTATTTGGCATGACATCGGAGATGAGTAGTTTGAATACATTAAAATTGTCCACAAATAGCAAACCACATTAGAATATAAAATATATGAAGGAAAAAGTGGAGACATACTGTGTTGAAAATAATGTAGTGTCTCGTCAAGGATGTAGCTTCGTGAGCTGGTCGAATCCTGTAAATTACATATGTGTGCAATAAAAATAGAAATAGAAATAATATTATCTCTATCGTAGCACACGTTGGTGATTGTTCTGATATGTAAAAAAACATTGTGTGGCTTTGCACTTGTTTGTTAATAAATTGACTGGTTACAGAATTGTAAAGTTAATGTGTTTTAGTGGTAGGGTGATTATCCCAAATCCCAAAAAATACAACAGCTAATCAATACCTCCATGAGTAAATCGTATATATCGTGTTTATTTAGAATATTTTTACCAAGCTCCTTATGTTGTACTCCTACATGTATCGCTCTATTTTATCTTTAAAAAAATTGCATAGACAATAACCAATATATGCATGCTCATAGACATTTTGATTTTTTAATCTAATGATAGTTACTGTCCAATATCTTTTTCAATAACAACAAAGTTTAATTCCGTCGTGACCGTGGTCACCGCTTTGAGTTTTTTACGAATTCTTATCATAGATTAGTGTGGCTTTTCCTCAACCTTTTCGATGAGATAAATCTTGGCTGCTCACATGTTCCCAATCAGGCGAGAGTTCTCCTTACCATAGTATCTACACATTCAAGCATAGAAGACAAATTCTGGGAGGGAGAGGCAGTGTAAGTTCCCATCATATACTCTTTTTTCCTTTTAGCAACTTCGTTCTTTTCCTGCAATTTGCATGGGCTGTCTGGCATAATCCTTTGTCTGAGAAGCTCACTGCAGCTCGTATGCAAAACGAAGTTGAGATTTCCTTGAATAAGAGATTTAGGTACATAAGTACATCTGTTAGTAAATTTCACATAATTGTTTCTAAAGAAGTACTTTTGTGTTGCTCCATATAGTTTTCATACTGACATTATATTTTAATCTGCCTGTATGAAAAGTTGGTTCTGTCTAGAAGACAGTGATTCAAACCTGTTTCCTCATCATGGGTTGCCTGTTATGCAAAACCTCCAGGTGAAGTATATGTCAGTTTGTCTAACTTGATAGTTGTCTGATCAAATAAGTAAACTCATAGTTTGAGTAAAATATTTATCCGAAGTCTAAGTAATCCGTCTTAAAATTACGTCTTTATAGGTTTGTATATCTGCAAATAATAAAGTTTCATTCAAAAGTATTGCCAGGCTCGGTTAGTCGCGTATGCATGTATATACTTGGGAAAAATATATTTGCATCCGTCGCACACAGAAGCAACGAACTGATAATATTGTCTAATCCGTGCTAGGATCATGCACCAAGAGAGGGAGAGGCTACCTGGAGGCTGGACAGATCACGGATGTAACACATGGTGTCCATGGAGATCAGCTTCTACTACTCGCATGTGTATTTGTCATGCTGCTCTGCCGCATCCTCGCCGTCCATGACCTCGGCGGAGCGCCACCTTAAATTGGATACTTCAGATGAAACTGTACATTGATATGCCTGATCCATTGGTTCGCTAATGGAACAGAGCCCCGGATAAAAATATGGATGTGTCGCCGTCGAGAGCACTGACGATCCGCAAGTCCCTGGCATGTCGCCTCCTGCTGATGCCGCAGTTGATTTTCTGCAAACAAAAAATAAATATAAGAAGATGCTTCTAATCAAACATACCTTAGGCCAACCAAAAGCTAGCAACACGTCTTCCCAATCGTAGGAGTCAATGATTCATTAAAGTACGTGCAAGAGCAAATCCAGTTTACGTCACAGATCATGCCTCAACGTTGTTGCGGCAGCTACCGGACAACATGCGCCGGCATGGCATGGCCGCGATGCTGATTACCCAGATTTCTGTGGCCTTGCTTCACGCGTGAACCCCAAGCTAACGCCGGCCGGAGAAAACCGCCCCTCGCGTCTCGGTGTCCTCCAAATCGATTTCAACAATGGTTGTCTCGTCTGCGTTTCTGTTGATATCAATTTGCGTACGGTACGATCCATACAAAATATTCCTTTTAGTAATTGACCTTTGTGCGGGAAAGGTATTATCTGCGACGTGTGCATGCAAGTCTCTATCTCGTAATCAATCTTCCTTGCGCACGGGATTTAAGTTCCATTGACATAACTTTAAATCTACACCATCCACTTTTGGTTGGTTAATCTAATCCGTTAATTGTCTTGTGTTTTAATTATATAATAGATTTGTGGAAATTGTTTGGTACTAGCACCAATTTGGTTTGCCAATTGTTTGAACATATTATGTGCTGAAACAATCAAACAGGTTTCCTGTTTATAATGTACTTTCATGTCTGTCGTTTGCTTTTGTATAAACATTGGCATGAAGGCCAAGAGCTCTGGATGTTTGTTGAACATGATGCTTTGTTTTCTATCAACTTTGGCATGATGGCTGATCTAAAAAAACAGAGATAAAAATTATATAAAACAGGCTTATAGTTTCACGGTGTTACTTTTCCGCACGACAGACCTGGTCCTTGTGTAGGCTTGTTCTTTCTACACATTGGTATGCAGACGTGACGGTAATTACATGATCCAGGAACTAGGATGATTAGCAGCTCCGGAGCATACATCTGATCAGCAGAAGCATACAGTGCAAGCACACCGGTGCCCAAATACTGCTCCACTTGGAACTTTTTTTGAAGTAAAAGGTAGAGGATTCTCTCACTTTCCGTTTGGGACTGGATGCAAAGGTAACATTTTTACCCGGTTTGGAATCAAATGTATATCTGGTAGGTGAAAAAATGGTCCATGAATTATGCCTAGTTATCAATGACACTAGTCAGTGAGCTACACCGCCATGAGTCTGTAGTACGTACGGTGTGGCCTACAATGGAGGCAGTATGATTTAAATTGGGTATTACCGGGCCAACATGTAGTTGGTGCATGCATTTGTGGTCCTTGAGAGACCCTAGTAGTAGTAGGTTACTTAGGATGAAACTAACCTTTTTTAACTTTTGAAGCTCACAATTATTATTTTTACTTATGAAGCTCACTTCATGGGCTTCTTAGTGGTACTAGCATATATCATGACTTTTTTCGGACATAAGGCACCGCTGCTCGACTTAATAAAGCCACCACCAGCAGAATAACAACATGCAAGTAACTGTTGGGGTTACCAGCTTAAAGTTTTACACAAATGGCCAACAGGCACCAAATGGGGATAAAGTAGCACTACAAGCATAAGATAAACTACCTTAGGGCGGCTTAAGATCCAGGTTGTTGCTAGGGTGGCACATGGGTGGACGCATAATTATCTTGAAGCATCTGCACCAGCTCGTCCACCAAGGGCTTCATCTTAGGCTTGATCAGCGGCCTCCACTACTACAAGAAAATAAAAGATTTGAACACAACATCAGCAGCAGGTTGACGTGGGAAAATAGCCTCTATCGAAAACTTATTGTGCGTAACCCACAGCGCTGTTTTGGGCCGCAAAAGGAATCCAAAGAATCTGCCTAGTTTTACCCGAGAAACCAGCAAGGATCGAATGAAATTCTGCAAAAGACGCTGGATGCCAGGTGTAACATCCCAAGTTTGTAAATAAGTATAAATGAGTTGATCATGTCATGTCATGCATTATTTTGGCACTAAGAAATTTTTTGCATTTAAAATAAGTAAGGAATTATTAAAATACGATAAACCTTTCTCTATTTTTAAATGATGTTAAAAAATTCCAGAAATGCAAAAAAAAAAAATATGTGGGGCTTCTCTACCATATTACAAGGCTCCATGAATGTTTGGTGATTTATTGGACAACTTAAGTGCCCTAGAAAAATACAGGAAGTTTCTATAAAACAAATTTCTGTAATTTCCCAAAAGGCCAGGGGTATTTAGCAAAACTGCTTTTTTGTCTTCTTCCTCCTCCGCAAGTGAAGCAGCTCGCTGCCGAGCTCCTGTTCGTCGATCGCCACCTCCTCCCTGTTTGCTTGCTCGCGAGGATAAGACCACCACAGAGACGCCCGCGATATTCTCTCTTTCCCCATACCCCTCGCGCTCTCTCTCTCTCTTCCGCGCCCTGTGCTCTCCTCTGGGGCAAACCATAGCTACTCCGGTCGTCAAAAGCTACGCCGTCCTCTCATCTTCCTCCCCTGCCGTGAATCGCGAGATCGACTGTGTCTTCCCCGCCTCCGGCCGGTGGCCGCCGAGCTCGCTCCGGTAAACCCCCTCCGGTCTCCCTGACTAGCGCGTAGTGGTTATGGTGAGCCTCTTGTCCTCCTAGACCTCTCCGTTTCTCCCCTCGCCCTCTATGTGTGTCGCCGCCGCATCGGGAGCCACTGTGTGTCGCCGTGCGGGAGCGTCGCCGGACATGCTCCGTTCACCAAAACCCAGCGGTGCCCCCACTTTTTGGTCTCATGCATCCTCGCGCGTCGAACGCGCCATCTCGCACTGCCCTCGTGCTCTCAATCGACGGGAGCATGCTAAACGGAGCCAGTGCTAAACGGAGCCACTACATCCATTGATGACGTCATGCTGATGTCAACGTAATTTTATTCTTTTCTGGAATGGATTTCGGTAATTATTAAAACCCTGGCACGTGGGTCTGGTTGTCAGAACTTGAAGCATTTCTGGAAATTACAGAAAATGGGTAAAACTTGTAAGTTCAATATCTTTTGATCCATAATTTAGAAAATTAATCCAACCTATTTTTGTCAAATTAATGCATGTTTAAACAACTTTGAATCATGTTTATGTAGGAGAACTAAATAACCCCTTTTGTGTAATATGGAGTTTCTCCAAATGATACCTCTAAAAGCATTTGGGCTCCATTTAAATATTTTCTTCAGGTTTAGAGCTTGACTTTAATCCCTCTAAAATGTCATTCATACATCATGCGCATTGCATCGATGCCTGTCTTGAATGTTATTTTCCTTTTACGGTGTTTGGGTTCTTCTCGGCAGAACGCGAATTCGAGATCGAGACCGACGACACTGAAGAGAAGTATTTGATCATCAACGAACAAGTCAAGCACAATATTCCCAAAGATCTATAATTGGCTATCAAAGAAGCAAGGAAAGCATAACCTCTTATCTGCAATATATTATTTCAAAGTATTTTGATTCTTGTATATCGCATACGATTCAAATGTGTTTATGGTCGATAGATAGAGTTCTCCTATCTTTTGCATCGACTAAAAACCTTGATCCGCTGCTCCTAGCAGACCTAGGTAATTAATGCTTGTGTGTGCATCGCCAAAGCCTTATATGCTTAGCCATGCATAGTTGCTTAGCTCTGGACCATCCGGTTGATGAATCAGAGTTGCGGATGAACCTAGTCTATCAGGACGACGTGGAAAGATCAGTGATATGCATAACATGTTTAAAGCCTTGGATGAGAGGCCACAGTGGGATGGTGGTGATTTGTCGCGTTCTTGCTACCTAGGACCGTTCCCGCCTTCGGACCAAGGCTGAGTGTGTATCCACATGTGGGGCTAGGAACCGCCATCGACTAACTAACTTGTGAAGAACTATCCATGGGTCCTATGGTTCGGGCTTTCCATTTGGGTGTGCGTGGTGGTGACAGAAAAGGTTTTGAAAAATGGTTGTGTATACGAACGTGGCCGCGGTCCAGGGTGTTGGAGGCACAAAACCTGGACTTCCGCGCACTGATGCCCCATGTATAGGCTTAGGTAAAGGTTGTAACTGTGCCCACTCTGTCGGCATTCCGAGGAAGAGTGCTAATGATCAGGCAAGGAGCCAGACGGTAAGTGTGGTTAAAGTTGTACACCTCTGCAGGGTTAAATCTGTTCGAATAGCCTTGTCCACGGTTATGGACGATTTGGTGACGGACTAAAGGATCATAGACAAACCTAACCTTCTCGTAAAACTTGAAATAAAACTACGTGTGCAAGGTTTATTTCCTCGAAGGTGAGTCGAGGAAGTGGCCTTAGTGAATAGGTTCATCTGATGATGATTCGGTGGATACAAAAGATGAATGGAGGAAGCTAGTGTTGTCACTCTCTTATCGCCTTTTAAAAGATCTATTATACGAGCTTCTCTCCCTCCCTTGATTTGAAACAAAGATTGCTTTACGCAAAGTAACCTTCATAAATCCTTTCTGAACGAGCAGGTATATAATAGGCTAATTAAGTCTTGTTGAGTACATCTAGCACTGAGATTTGCTTCATTTTGGTTCGGGTGAAGTTCCTCACTCCGATGGTGGTTTCTACGCTGACATTGACGAGTAGTTTGGGGTTCCCGGGGGCAGCCTGGGACACATTAGGAACAAGCTGGTTGGATGTCGTTTGTTTTAGGCCTCTTAGGCCATACGTTGGATCTTGTTGTGTAGAACAACATAATTTGCTTTATGAATGTTGTAATGTTGGGTTAGTGACCTCTATGTAACATTTGCTATCCTTACTCTGCTAAGAGTTGTAATATATCTGCTTTCGTGTCATAGAGTCTGTGGTGTGACAGTTGTTCCGTCCTCTCCCATGCATGATGCGTGTATGGATATAAAGTGCACGGTTGAGAGGCAAGGTTCTCGGGCTCGTTGTTATGCCCTTTTGGCTATGCCCGTGTTATGGCGTAGGCGAGGGGTTGTGGGGCCGATGATCCATTCCGAGCATGCCTGCCGATGTTTACTCGGCCTGGGAGTGGTAACCCCAGTAACCCTCGATTACGTAGCATGACCAGTGACACATAGCATTACTGTATAATTTCGAGGTCGGGGTCCGACACCAGGGAACACCAAGCATTGCTCGAACACCACTCCACATAAATTGGGGAAGAACACACTCTAAGAAAATATGGTCCACTGTCTCGCTACGCCCACACAGGGCACATAGCCCATTGGAAGGTCCTCATCTTATCGCAACTTGTTCCATAGATTGCAAGCATCCCCTTGCCAATTGCCAACTGAAAATCTTTATCTTTATTGGCAAGGAGGTTTTCCAGATGTCTTTTGCTTTGGGATCTAATGCTTCTTACAGCTTCGCATAAAGAGAGTTAACCGAGAACTGGGAGGATGGCTCCAAGGCCCAGGACACACTGTCCAGCTCTGGTAAAGGTTCAATGTGTTCAATTTCACGTTGTAGATCATCCCATTGGCGAAGCTCCTCTTGCCCAAAGGATCTACGGAAGGTTAGCACCTAGATCCAATGTGTGCTTGAGAGATCAACACCTCAGGGTTTGAGCAGAACACGAACAAACGCTGGTAGCGGTCTTTCCAAAAGGAAATGGACTCCCCAGATCCCAAGTGAGAAGTAGTGCTTGATCATATGGATGCTATGCCAGAAATGGGAGCCACCCAAAGGATTAGAAGCGAACAAGGCAGCCACGTTGTACTTAGCTCTAATAATCTTCAGCCAGCTGCGTTGGTCCTCCTCGTCAGACGTAAAAAGGTGCAAAATCCACTTACACATCAGTGCAATGTTCATATTCTTGGAGTTCATTTTTTCTGAGAAAACACAAAAGCTTTTGCGTTTCTTTTCATTGAAAAGGAGAAGATTCACTTTACAATCCTCCTAAGAGGTCAGGCGATGAAAAACAGATTACAACTCAATGAACGTCCCAGGTCTGCGGCAGGATGGCACGGAGGCCGAGGGCGCCTGCACTGGCTCAGGAGGCTGCCTCCTCTTTGATCTTCGCCACCAGGTTAGCCGTGGAGAGCTGGTCTCCGCCCAACACGCATCCGTTCCTTTTCTTCCATATCATCCAGGGGTCAAGAGTGTAATGGAGGCGAGGCCCTTGCGCATCGGCTTCGAGGTGGCCAGTCCACTAGCGAAGTGTGGGGTCTGGTGTTCTGGAAGTCAACCTGAGCCAGGAGAGGACCTCGTGCCAAATCTGATGGGAGAAGGGGCACACCGTGAGGAGGTGGGGCATGGTCTTCATGTCCTGATCGCAAAGCAAGCAGTGTGGGTGATGCTGGAGGCCGCGACACTGCAGGCGAGCAGCAGTGCAACAACGGTCCTAGTTCGCGAGCCACATGAAGAGTTTGACGCGCGGCGGCACCCAACACTTCCAGATCATCTTCCAAGCTGGGAGGAGGTAGAGCCTTTGAAGGTTGCCTTGTAGTAGGAACTTGTAGAGTAAACTCTGCTCGCGGTCCACTTCCAAACGAGGGTGTCGGCCTGGTTTGAGAGGTTGACCTGCTCGATCAAGTGCCAGACCATCAGGTACTGGGCTATCTCGAGGATACCAATGATTCCCTGAATGACGTGTGCCCAGGCGTTGTCGTGGAGGCCATCACCGACCGGTGCGGGCCCTGCGTCGGCGTTTGGGAATACGAGCGAGCAGCTGGGGGGCGATTGCGCCAATGGACATCCCGTTGAGCCAGCAGTCAGTCCAAAACCGCGTCGAACGATTATAACCGACAATCGTCGAGGTGGAGGCAAAGAATAGTGTGTGCTCCTCTGCGGTGAACTGAAGATCGAGACCACTCCAGGCCTTGTTCTGCTCGGTCCGGCTGAAGCAGAGCTAGCGTAGTCGCAGGGCCAGGCTAGTACGTGCCATGTCCTGAACTCCGAGGCCCCCAGCGATTGGGTCCTGCAGACCCTGCCCCAGTTAACGTGGTAGTTACCTCCATTTGCTTCCGCACGGCCCGCCCAAAGGAAGCCACGCTGGATCCTCTCGAGTTGCTTGAGAACTTTGTTTGAGGGGGCAAGGAAGAGAAGCTGGTGGATGGGGATGGCACAGAGCACGGCTTTGACAAGGGCAAGGCGGTCGGCCTTGTTCATGAGCCCTGATGATCCCTAGACCACCCTGGTCTCTAGGCTTACATAGATCCTCCCATTTAACCATGTGGTATTTGCGCTTATTCCCTACACCTTCCCAAAAGAAACGACCCCTTTGCTCGTCAAAACCAGCGTGGGTACCATCAGCTAACAAGAAAAACCCATCAAAAATATGGGCAGGCTAGATAGGCAGGCATCCGTGAGCGTCAAGTGCACTGCCGAGGACATTAATCTGCCTTGCCACAGGTCGGTTCTTTGTCCAACCCTGCCAATAAGGGGTTCCCGGTCAACCAGGCTGAGCCCATGGTCACTTAGAGGGAAACCCAAATACGTAAACAGGAACGTGCCAACTTCACAGTTCAGCACGTTGGCCACTCTGGCTTGCTCCTCCAGGGAGCAACTCATAACTATAACTTCACTCTTATGGAAGTTTATCTTCAGACCTGAACTCCAAATATTAGGACTGAGTATCGTGTAGTGGCTAAGAGACATGACTGCAACATATAGGCTCCTAAATTCATAGGAGGCTTACATAAGCAACATCTTTTCTTAGTTGTGTGTAAAGAATTGTGTTTGCTGGTTGATGACATATTTTTGCCAACATTAAGTTAGGAAGTCTTTCTTTGTTCAAGAGACTTGCTTGACAATTTCATATAGCGTTTGGTATTGAATCCGACTTCTCTGATGGATGGCATCTCTAATACAGTGCAAACTGCATAGTGCACAAAGAAAAGTATTTTGGTAGAATATAAAACAGTACTAGTAGCAGTATATATTGTTTTGTTTCCTTTTCTTTCGTTTGTTTTGCCATTTTTCCTTGGCTGTATTTATTGCATGAGTGTTTTGGATTTTTCTTTTATTTTTTGTTTTAGTTGTCTACCTTTGTGCCTTCTTGGCATTTTCATATAATACATGTGTAATCCTTACTTAGGCTATATCTAGTAGGTTCTAGTATGTTCTAGTAGTACTATTCTAGACTAAGCCTTAGACTGTAAGATAGAGTAGCCCATCCTGGTTAGCAGCAGAACGTTGTAGAAACCTAGCTGTACAAAGTTGTAGAAGGGCTGCCAGCCTTGTATCCTATATATATGGCACTATGCAATACAAGCAAGAGCAGCTTATGTAGCATACATCAAACACCTTCCCACATAGCTGTGTCTAACATTTGGTATCAGAGCTAGGTTAGGAGAGGGTCAGCCGAGTTAGGAGAGGATCCTGAGAGATGTCATCTCCTGTTCAGCAGGGTGTTGCCCGCAGTCCGTCTCAGTAGCCGCGGCGCCGTTCCCCTTCACCACCACCGAGACGACCGCGCCACCGCGAGGCTGGATGGTGTCGAGGTGTGCCCTCGGCAATTCCCATGGTTGCTATACCTAGGGTTGATTGTGTGGTAGAGAACGCGTAGTATTGGTGGAATCGACGGCTGACAAGCTGGATTTACCCAGGTTCAGGGCCCTCGAGTGAGGTAAAACCCCTACTTCCTGCTTGTCTGTGTTTATGATTTGAATATGGAGGTTACAAGGGTTCGACGAACAGTAGATCTCGTCGAGGTTTTGGTGGCTATGGATTGCTTGTCCTTGATCGATCACCCTCCCAGCCTTTATATAGGAGGCTAGGTCTCGGGAAACACAACCGACCAAGGTTACATGTATGGAAAGTCTTAACCGACTACTATTTGATCTAGCTTGGAAAACACTCTTCGTCTTGGGCCTTTCTTCATGGGCTTCGATTAATCCTTGGGCTTCTTTGATCATCACGTGCACCAGGTACCCTTATGCTGGGGTACCCGCAGAGTATAACCTCGTCATTAGCCCCCGAGTACTTGCTTGCCTCGAAGAGTCGAGCATGTGCTCCCTTCATCGTGCACGTCATAGTTTTCTTAGCTTGTTCTTCTGACCCGATGTAATTCTTCAAGCCTAATTTGTTTCAATTGTATGTGTATGCTAACCGAGGGATACTGACATAGTAGGCCTGATTCACTCGAATATCGAGCTCAGTTAACCGCACATTTGGGCGAAACCATACTAGCCTTCAGTCAGACTCGAGTCCCCGGCTCGAGCCTGGAATGCAGTCGAAAGATTTTGCCTAGGGATATTGACATAGTAGGCCTGATTCACTCGAAAATCGAGCTCAGTTAACCGCACATTCGGGCGAAACCACACTAGCCTTCAATCAGGTTCGAGTCCCCGGACCCGAAGCTGGAACACTTTTGAAACTTTTGCCTAGGGATATTGACATAGTAGGCCTGATTCACTCGAAAATCGAGCTCAGTTAACCGCACATTTGGGCGAAACCATACTAGCCTTCAATCAGGTTCGAGTCCCCGGACTCGAAGCTGGAACATACTGGACAGACTCGACTCAGGCCGTTGTAGGTCTTACTGATTCGTTCTGCAGTTTAACTTTTGATACCTAACGCGTCCGTCAGGATTTTCATCATGTCTGTTGACACGGAAAATTTCAAGGGAAAACACTGTTGGAGCGTCCCTCGGCCCATCTCGATTGCTCGGCGGGTCTTACCTTTACATTTGCGTATGCAGCATCCGAAACATCTGCGATTGGCATAGTTCGGGAATTTATGAAGTTTGATTCTTTGCTTTGTGAGGTACTTAATGCTTTCAATCGAGCCTGTATTCGAGTGAATTTTTCTTACCTTGTTTGGAAATCTATGGGAGCGCGACAGCGCTCCCATGGGAGTAGCCCCCGAGATTGTGGTTTATTGTCTTGCAATAGAGGACAATCTCAAATCATCCTTTTACTCTGCTTTTTGTCAATCGAAATATTTTGTCTTTGAAATCTATGGGAGCGCGTCAGCGCTCCCATGGGAGTAGCCCCCGAGATTATGCTTTATTTCGTTTGAAGTAGAGGATAATCTCAATAATTTTGCTCCTTTTTGATCAATCGCAACAAATTTTTGATATGCTCCCATGGGAGTACCTTTGCTAGTCGAATCCTTGCGTCGATTGTAGTCTCGAACCACCACTCGAATGTGGACGTTATCACTGCCCCTGACGTCATTCATGACGTGTTTGGCGTGCGCCCGCCAATTTGACAAGACGTGTCTGTGTGGGCCCAATTTTCAAACTTTTGACCGCAGAAGACGCCATTTTTATTTTGGACCTGACTTATCATGGTATAATCAAGATAGTTCTCAGGTAACACATCTGTGTTTTTGATTTGTACCAGGTCCCAAGTTTTTCGAGTGGGTTTGTGTTTCCTGTTTAACTCAGCCCCCGAGCATGATTTTGGGTTTTCTGTTTGACCCAGCCCCCGAGCATGTCGAGTGAGATTTGGGTTGTCTGTTTGACCCAGCCCCCGAGCATGTCGAGTGGGATTTGGGTTGTCCTTGTGCTCACTGATTTTTGAGCTAGAATTTTGAAGCTTATGTTTTTACGATCGAGTTCCCGATTGGTTGAGTAGCGTAAAAGCATATATGAGAAATATGGAGGAACATGTATCTTTATTCAAAATATGTGTTCTATCAGCAAGCCGCCTCATTAAAACCTTCCAGTCCCCTTAGGTACCCTGGTAAGGGAAAAGAGTGCGTCTGAAACTTGCTGATTCTTTGGCCTTATGTGCTATTACATACGAGGTTAAAAGATCTATGCATAGAATCGACGCAGGTGCGCCACGTTCCATGGGTTTGATGCTACTTCGCCCGTCTTTGCGTTCTTCAATCGATAGGCTCCTCCTTCGATGACTTCTGTGACAATGTAAGGTCCTTCCCAAGGTGATGCAAGTTTATGGACTTTCTTCTGTTTCTCTCGCAACACCAAGTCTCCCACCATGAAGGACCGTGTGCGTAATCGACGACTATGGTAGTTGCGGAGGTCTTGTTGATAAACGGCTGTTCGTGCCAAAGCCGTATTGCGTGCTTCTTCCAGCAAATCGGCTGCATCTTCGAGTGCCTTGTTCGCGTCGTTTTCTTCATATGCTTCCACTCGTGGTGCATTAAACTTGACGTCAGATGGTAATACTGCCTCCGCACCATAGACCATGAAGAACGGTGTATACTGTGTGGAGGCGTTTGGAGTGGTCCGTAAGCTCCATAATACTGATGGAAGTTCTTCTACCCATGCACCCGCGGCCCTTTTGAGTGGTACTAAGAGTCTCTTTTTGATGCCACTGCATACGAGTCCATTGGCCTTTTCAACCTGCCCATTGGATTGTGGATGTGCCACAGAGGCGTAGTTTAATTTGATGTTTTGTTCCTTGCAAAAGGATTTGAACTCTTCCGCCGTGAAGTTTGTACCATTATCAGTGATGATGCTATCCATTACTCCAAATCGATACATGATCGATTGTATGAAACGAACTGCCGTAGAAGCTGTTGAGCTTGCGATAGGGATTGCTTCGATCCATTTGGTGAATTTGTCGACTGCCACTAGCAAGTGAGTATGACCTCCTTTTGATGATTTTTTAGTGGTCCCACCATGTCAAGCCCCCATTGGGCAAAAGGCCATGCTAATGGTATGGTTTTTAGTGCCGACGGGTGCATGTGGCTTGGAAGCGAACTTCTGGCAACCAATGCATCTTTTGACTATGTCCTCTGCATCCCTTAGCGCTGTAGGCCAGTAAAACCCTGCTCGGAAGGCTTTGGCTACGAGTGATCGACTGCCCGCGTGGTGCCCGCAAGTACCGGCATGAATGTCCGAAGGAGATCCTTGCCATCTTCGAGTGCAATGCATCTTTGGAACATACCTGAGGTGCTGCGTTTGTACAACTCACCGTTTATGATGGTGTATGCTTTTGCCCGTCGAGTGACACGTCTGGCCTCGTTTGTATCTTCTGGTAGTTCATTGCGAAGTATGTATGCGAGAAAAGGTTGAGTCCATATTGGCTCAATGAGAAGTACTCAATCGGAGGATCCTCTGTGCTTGGCGCTTTGCTTTTGTCTGTAGCTGTCGTCGTAGCCGATGGTCGTTTGTCGATTGACCTACGTTCTATTCGTTCAAAGAAAACACCCGGCGGGACTGTGCTTTTGTGGAAGCAATGTTGGCTAATTTGTCGGCCTCTTCATTGCTTTCTCTCCCTATGTGTCGTAGTTCACAGCCATCGAAGCTGCCCTCCATTATGTTGTACAAATCCCGATAAGCGATCATGTTGTCTGCGATTGCATCACATGCCTTCATTGTTTGCTGCACAACCAAGTTAGAGTCGCCATAAATCATTAGTCGAGTGCATCCCATGGCTTTTGCCATGCGCATGCCATGGATTAGACCTTCGTATTCGGCCTCGTTATTTGATGGGAACTCGAAACCCATTTGCAAGATATAGCGCAGTTTGTCGCCTTTTGGTGATATGAGTATGACGCCCGCTCCTGCTCCTTCATTCTTTTTGGACCCATCGAAATACATTGTCCAGGAATTTGATACGTCAGGTACCCCTGGCAATTGGGCTTCTACCCACTCGGTGTGAAAATCGGGTAGGACTTGTGATTTGATGGCTTCGGGTGTTCGTACTTGATTCCTAGTGGCCCCAGCTCGATGAGCCATTTTGCTACGCGCCCCGTTGCGTTGGGGTTTGTGAGGACGTCTCCAATCGCTGATTTATTGACCACCGTTATCGGGTGTTCTGTGAAGTAGTGCGCCAGCTTTCTTGAGTCATGAATACGGCGTACGCCAATTTCTGATATTGTGGGTACCGCTGTTTGGACGGGGAAAGAACTTCACTTACGTAATATACTGGCCTCTGTATGCTTTGACTATGTCCTTCTTCCATGCGGTCGACCACCAGCACTGTGCTGACCACTCGGTTGGTGGCTGAGATATATAGGTAGAGTGGCTCATTTTCCTTAGGTGCTACGAGGATTGGCGGGCTTGTGAGCATCTTTTTGAGTTCGAGAAAAGCGGCTTCAGCTTCATCCGTCCACTCGAACTTGTCTGCTTTCTTCATCAATTTGTAAAATGGAAGTGCTTTTTCGCCTAGTTTACTGATGAATCGACTGAGTGCTGCTACTCGACCAGCTAGCTGCTGTACCTCATGGAGTTTGGTAGGTCTATTCATTGTGAGTATAGCTTGTATCTTTTCTGGGTCTGCTTCGATTCCACGTGCAGATATCAAATAACCCAAGAGTTGTCCAGCTGGGACACCGAAGGTGCATTTCTTTGGGTTAAGCTTGATGTTGTATCGATTGAGATTCTTGAATGTCTCCTGTAGATCACTGATTAATGTGTCCTCCTTTTCAGTCTTGATGACGATGTCGTCGACGTAGACCTGAACATTGCGTCCTATCTGTTCTTGTAGACAGTTTTGCATCATGCGCTGGTAGGTTGCGCCTGCGTTTTTGAGCCCGAAAGGCATGGTTGTGTAGCAGTAGACCCCGAGTGGGGTTATGAATGCTGTTTTGTCTTCGTCTTCTTCTTTCATCCGAATTTGATGGTATCCTGAATATGCATCCAAAAATGATAACCGAGCGCATCCTGCTGTTGAGTCGATGATCTGATCGATTCGTGGTAATGGAAAGTGATCTTTTGGACAGCATTTGTTTAGGGCTGTAAAATCTACACACATCCGCAGGGTGTCTGAGTGCTTCTTTTCGACCAGTACTGGGTTAGCAACCCAGTCTGCCTTTTTGATTTCTCGAATGAACTTTGCAGCAAGTAACCTATCAACTTCTGCCTCGATTGCACCTCTTTTGGGATCGGAAACACGGCGCATAGTTTGCTTGACTGGTCTAGACCCTGGCTTGAGTTGTAGAGAATGCTCGGCGAACTCTCTGGGGACACCTGGCATATCAGCTGGGCACCATGCGAATATTTCCCAGTTTTTACGGAGAAATTCGACGAGTGCATTTTCCTGTTCGCTGGTAAGACTCGATGATATGTTGACTGTTTTTGAGGGATCAGTTGGGTGCACTTGATGCTTTTTGTGTCGTTGGTTGCATTGAATTGTCTGTCGGATGCTAACCTCTTGTGTTCCGGCAGAAGTGTGCGGTCGTTAGAAACCTCGAGTTTGGCGAATGATTGCTCCATCCCATACATCTCTGAGATTTTGCTGAAGTCACGGTCACATGAATCTGACCTTTGAAAGTTCCCGTTGATCGTGATGACTCCTTTTGGTCCTGGCATTTTGAGCTTGAGGTAGGCGTAGTGTGGGACGGCCATGAATCGAGCGAAAGTGGGGCGCCCAAGTATTGCATGGTATTGTGACTTCCAATCGACCACTTCGAACTCAATCGACTCGGTTCTGAAGTGAGTAGGATCTCCAAACGTAACATCGAGTTGTATAACCTTCTGGGAGCACTGCTTTGCCTGGAACGATACCGTGGAAGGTATTTGCGGATTTTGGCAGATTTTCGACTGGTTTGTTCATTCTGCGTAGCGTATCTGCAAAGATTATGTTGAGACCGCTACCTCCGTCCATGAAGACCTTGGTCATGGCGTAGCCTCCAATTTGGGCGTCGAGTACCAAGGCTGCATGCCCTGGTCGATATACTGCGGGTGGGTGGTCCTCTCGATTGAAGTAATCGGAGTTTCTGATCCTTTCAAAAAATTGTGATGGCTGGGGGTGCCATGACCGCCATATTGACGTGTCGAGTGTGTAATTTTTGCTCTCTTTTGGAGGGACGTCCTCGCTGGATCATGTTCATCTGCCGCGAGTTACGGGATATTTTTGTTCATCTCCCTGCTGCATCTGGTGCACGGCTGCTGCCATTTGTGTTCCCGTAACGGGTTGTGCTGGCACCATGTATACTGGTGTCGGTTGCGCTGGTGCTGGTGCAGTATACACCTGAGTAGGCTGTGTTTGCGGTGGTATGGAATATAACTGTGCTTGTTGTACTTGTTGCGGTGCTGGATATGCTGAACAGGCTGTGCTTGTGATGTAGTTGATGGAGCGTGCGTCAGTTGAGGAGGTGCACGTCCTTCTCTTTGCATCGTGATATATGTTCAATCGCGAGTTGATCGAATTCCCTGCAATTTCTCAGCGAGTGGCTAGAGCGAAGCTTACCATCATCCCCTCTGTAAAGATGGAATCTGCAATAATCGTTCATTCTCTTCGACTGAGCGCTCAGGCTCTTTGTCTGCTGCCTGCGCCATTCGGCCTTTGTAGCTATCGCGGTCGTCGCGTCTGTGTTCTCGACTGTCACGTCGATCGTCTGTACGGTGGTCTCGATTACCTCGTCGGTCGTCGTATGATGATCTCGATTATCACGATGATCGTCGGCTCGTCTGTCAGTTTGGTCGCGACTGTCCCTTGACTGGACAAAGCCTGCTGCAATGAAGTTTGGATGGTCATCGTCGTGATAACGATTCTTGCGTTTGCGCCTTCGATCATCTCTGTAGCTATCTCTGCGGTCTCGACTGCCCCCTCGTGATTTTCATGTGATGCTACGGGTCGATGCCTCGTACGGAGTCTTCTCCGTCTGCCCACTTTGTTGCGAGTACCATGAGTGCGGCCATTGTTTTGGGTCTTCTCGACCAAGTGTTTCTTTGAAGTCTTCCCTCCAGAGTCCGTTTTTGAAGGCGTCGATTGCCCTATCTTCTGATACGTTGCCTACTGAGTTACGGATGGTGGTCCACCGCCGTATGTACGATCTCAGAGATTCATCTGACTTTTGCTTGCAGGTCCGGAGCTCCTCGAAGGTTTTGGGGCGCTCACATAGAGGCTCGAAGTATTTGATGAAATCACCCTTGAAGTGTTCCCACGAATCGTAGTATGATTCGGGTAGCGATTTGAGCCAATCGCGAGCCGTTCCTTCCATCATAAGTTGTATGTACTGCATAGCTGTAGTTGTGGTACCGCGCTGACATCCGACTGCCAGCCTGTAATCTTCTAGCCAGCCTGATGGCTCTTGTTTGCAGTTGAACTTAGGCGTGGTAGCTAGCGAAAATTTCTTGGGCATACGAGCCTCCCGGATCCGTCGAGTGAAGCATAGCGCTCCACATGGCCCGATTTCTGCTTCCGAGTCTGAGCTGTTGCTGTATGACCTCCTCGAATGGCTCCTACTGGAACGATGACGACGTGAGCTTTTTCGACTGCTCCTTCCCCGAGGGCTTCGACTGCGACGGTCCCGATCTGTATCTCTCCTTGGAGTTGCTTGTGGATGCTGTATGGCTTGTGCTGCTATTGCAGTTGTTTGTACAGTTGGAGGTGCTGATCCCTCTTTGGGTCTCCTGCAGGAGGTTCGATTGTTCTGAGGTAGGTGCCTAGCGTCATCAGCGCCCCGGCTGGCTCAGTAGGTATGGGAACTCCTTCCGCGTCGACTGCCATGAAGGCTGGGTTTAGGTTCCGAGTGACCGCTGCACGATCTGCGTCTCCGAGGTTGATGAATCGTGACCTATTCGCGGGGTCGTTTCTGCCCGTTGAACTCGTAGACAATGCTCTTCGCCGGCACTCGATATGCTGGCTTGCTTTTTGCGTTCTTCGAGTACTGCTCGGTAGTTTTTTAACCGTATCGATTCTTGCCATTGGAAATATTGTAAGGTTAATACCTCTTCTGGAGTTGCGTTTGCTGGTAGCATCGTGCAGCTCTCGATTACTTTGCTCACTTTTCCGCCATCTCTGCGGTGATGGTCAGCGTGGTTGTTCCATCTGGCATGGTGACTGTGCAAGGGTATTCTGTAGGTCGACGGCATGTTGCGGCTGCTGATGTTTCTGCTGTACTCGCGGTATATACCTGATACGGTACCACCCGATCCTCCATCCATGTGTTGCTGATGCGTTTTATGGATTCGGCGTCGTCGTCCAGGCTCATGTTGGAGTTGCTTTGCTTGTTGGGGTTTCCGCCACAATCGAGTATGTCTTCGAGTGCTTTGTCCAGGCTGTCTGCGTCGCAGGTGAATATCTCGTGGCTAGCACGGATTTCTGGGCCGTTTAGATCGGCGAGATATATGTTGTCGTCTATGTTCTCTTCGTTCCCCGCGACGTCATTGCAGTCGACGATGTCGTCGAGTGACTCGATTGAGTTGTTTGGGCGGTACGCAGATTCGATCTCGCTTCTTCCAAATCTTTTTGCCACCTCGTTACGGAACTCTTGCGAGGTCATGGACGTGGCAGAGTCGCTTGGCGATTGGATCGGGACGATCTGTGACGATGTTGCGCCCAAGATGGATAGTGTTGCAGTCGAAGCGTTGTCGATTGTCTCCATGTCGAGTGTCTCCACGTCGAGTGGATCTAACAGGTCCTGCACACCATCTTTATCGACAAAGAAGTTAAATTTTCCAACCGTAATATCCAAACCTGATTCGAGTCCGGCGAAGGCTTGCTGAGCTTCCATCGAGTGCGGCGTGAGCCTCCTTGGAGATTTTGGCGAGTGATCGCTTTTTGAATTGATGCTGGTGGATCTTGCCGGCGAGTTGCTGTTTGCAACGGTGGTTGGTGATTTGCTTTTTGATGATGCAGTAGGCGAGTTACCTTGTGCAGATGCGATCATCGGGTGGCCGCTTGATGATGAAACCGGCGAAACCGTGAGCCCAATACTACCTTTTCCCACAGACGGCGCCAATTGTCGAGGTGTGCCCTCGGCAATTCCCATGGTTGCTATACCTAGGGTTGATTGTGTGGTAGAGAACGCGTAGTATTGGTGGAATCGACGGCTGACAAGCTGGATTTACCCAGGTTCAGGGCCCTCGAGTGAGGTAAAACCCCTACTTCCTGCTTGTCTGTGTTTATGATTTGAATATGGAGGTTACAAGGGTTCGACGAACAGTAGATCTCGTCGAGGTTTTGGTGGCTATGGATTGCTTGTCCTTGATCGATCACCCTCCCAGCCTTTATATAGGAGGCTAGGTCTCGGGAAACACAACCGACCAAGGTTACATGTATGGAAAGTCTTAACCGACTACTATTTGATATAGCTTGGAAAACACTCTTCGTCTTGGGCCTTTCTTCATGGGCTTCGATTAATCCTTGGGCTTCTTTGATCATCACGTGCACCAGGTACCCTTATGCTGGGGTACCCGCAGAGTATAACCTCGTCAGATGGCGTGAGGTCGTTGTTCAGGGTGTCATGAAGGCAGTCGGCGGCGGCAATTACCCGATGTTGACGCGGACGAACTACACCGAATGGAGCCGCCTCATGAAGGTGAAGCTACAGGCTCGGGGCATCTGTGATGCAATCGAGCTCGGCGCCGCCGACTTCCAGGAAGATCTAATGGCGCTGGAGGCCATCCTGCAAGCTGTCCCACCAGAAATGGCGGCTGGCCTGGCTGTCAAGCAGACAGCGTAGGAGGCATGGGAGGCGATCCGAGCCATGCGTGTTGGTTCAGACCGCCTGCGGAAGGGCTAGGTGCAGCAGCTGAAGAAGGAATTTGAGACGATCTCGTTCCGCGACAGGGAGTCCGTTTACGATTTCGCGCTGCGCCTCACCAACCTCGTCACAAGCCTCACCACGCTCGTAGCACCTATCGACGATACTCAAGTCATCGAGAAATTCTTGCGAGTTGTGCCGCCTAGGCTGTCGCAGATAGCCCTTGCAATCGAGACCCTCCTTGACACTTCTGATATGTCGTTGGAGGAGGTCACCGGTCGGCTAAAGGCAGCAGAGGACCGTCTCGAGTCGCCGGAGAGGCTGAGTGAGCAGGGAAAGCTTCTGCTAAGGAGCAGTGACAACAAAAGATGAAGGAGCGCCAAGGAGGCAGCTCTCCAGGCCTCCCTGTTGCAGCACACAGCGACGACGATGGCCACCGCGTAAGAATGGTGGAGACGGCGGCAACAATCGTGTAGTTGCTAGGGACGGCCCGCGCAATGACACATGTCGCAATTGTGGCCATCGCGGCCATTGGGCCAAGGATTGCTTGCAGCCTAGGAGCAACGGGAACAGGGCATACTTGGCCCAAGCAGAGGAAGATGAGAGGAGCCTGCTCTCCTCATGGCGCAAGTCTGCACACCTTCTTCCCCAGCCATGACGATGCAGCAAAGTGAGGCTCCTGCCCAAGCCATGACGGTGCAGCAATGCGTCGCTCCAGCCCCAGCCGTAGTGGAGAAGGACAGCACCACTAAACCTCCAGAGCATGCCCTACATCACATCGACGAACTGAAGGAAAAAGCCGGGACGAGCAGCGACAACGACCGAATTGAGCGTTGGCACCTCGGCACCGGCGCCCGTGACGTTCAAGAAGAGCAAGGCTGGGATTGGGCAGCAGAAGGCAGCGAATACTTCAATAGCAACTTTGATCGAGTACATCATCCATCATGCTGCGAGGCCGCCCAGTCACGTGTCCGGTTTAGGACAAGAAGAATCTGCGTCATCGAGACATGGAGGTCGAGGTGCCTCAGCCAGCACACCACCATCGCCTCCATCTGCTCCAGTAGCAAGTGTTGCAACGCTAACAACTCCAGACTATGTCACGCCACTTGCGGATGATAATGATCGACTCGACGTTGCACACGGCGACACACCAGTTCGCTATCGCACGGCCGAGAACGTGGTTGGAGGAGAAGAACCAGTGTCTGGGGTTGCACCATGCAACCTTCACTGTGAGCTACACTTGGCCAGGAGCCGTGCTTATTTGCAGAAGTTGAGCGCGACAAGGCATGGCAGGCAGCCATGCGCGAGGAAATCGAACCTGTGGAGCAAAACAAGACATGGGAGCTTCTGGATCTGCCACACGGGCATCAACCAATAGGCCTCAAGTGGGTCTATAAGTTGAAGAAAAATGAAACTGGCGAAGTAATCAAGCACAAAGCACGGTTGGTCGCTCGCGGCTTCGTTCAACAAGCCGGCGTAGACTTTGATGAAGTCTCTGCTCCCGTGGCTCGCATGGAATCGATCCGGCTGCTACTTGCTCTAGCTGCCCAGGAGGGGTGGCCCTTCCACCACATGGACGTAAAATCAGCCTTTCTCAATGGAGAACTGAAGGAGGAAGTTTATGCGAAGCAGCCACCCGGTTTCGTCGTCCAAAGAGAAGAAGGAAAGAACTGCGGCTGTGCAAGCCCTCTATGGCCTGCGAGAGGCACCTCGAGCATGGAAGGCGAAGCTTGATTGCACGCTCAAAGAAATGGGCTTCAAACAGAGCGAGCACAAGCATGCAATATACCGGCACACCACCAGCGAGGCAATCCTACTCATTGGAGTCTATGTGGGTGATCTAATCATCACATGTTCATCCAAGGGAGCAGCGGAGAGCTTCAAGGACGAGATGAAGACAAAATTCGAGATGAGCGACCTTGGATTGTTGTCTTTCTATCTTGGAATCGAAGTCCAGCAGCATGCCGACGGGCGACGGCATCACCTTATGTCAGGCACACTATGCCTCGCGCATCCTTCAGCTGGGAGGAATGGAAGGTTGCGATTCTGCACACACTCCAATGGAGGAGCGGCTCAGGCTGAGCCGTGAAAGTACAACAGAAGAGGTGGACGCTACAGAGTACCGGCGGATCATTCGCAGCCTCCGTTATCTCGTCCACACCAGGCCAGACTTGGCCTTTGCTGTTGGGTTCGTCAGTCGATTCATGGAACGACCTACAGAGGTGCACATGATGGCCGTGACGAGAATCCTACGCTATGTCGCTGGTACGATCAACTACGGTCTTCACTACAGGCGAAAGACAAAGGAGGCACGGCTGCTTGGTAATAGTGACAGTGACCTCGCTGGCGACATTGACACCGGGAAGAGCACGAGTGGCACACCTTGGGAACTGCTTGGTGAATTGGCAATCTCTCAAGCAAAAAGTGGTTGCTCAGTCTTCCTGTGAGGCAGAATATGTAGCAGCCACAACTGCAGCAAATCAGGGAATTTGGCTGGCTCGACTTCTTGGTGAACTTCAAGTAAGAAAAGTTGAGACAGTTGAGCTAAAGGTAGATAGCAAGTCTGCCATAGCATTAGCCAAAAATCCAGTATTCGACGAGCGCAGGAAACATATCGATATTCGGTACCACTTCATCAGAGATTGCTTGGAAGATGGAAGCATCAGCACCAGCTTCATCAATACATCCGATCAGCTCGCTGACATTTTGGCAAAATCTTTGGGGCGAGTGAAGTTTCAGGAGCTACGTGCTCGAATTGGGATTGTCCAGCTCAAGTCAAGCTTAAAGAGTAAGGATTAGGGGGAGAATTGTGAGAGTAATCCTTGCGTAGGCTATATCTAGTAGGTTCTAGTATGTTCTAGTAGTACTATTCTAGACTAAGCCTTAGGCTGTAAGATAGAGTAGCCCATCCTGGTTAGCAGCAGAAGGTTGTAGAAACCTAGCTGTACAAAGTTGGAGAAGGTTGTAGAAGGTCTGTAGTCACCAGCCTTGTATCCTATATATATGGCACTATGCAATACAAGCAAGAGCAGCTTATGTAGCATACATCAAACACCTTCCCACATAGCTGTGTCTAACAATACAGAATGACACACATTTAGATACGTTAGAGAAAAAAAAGGAGTAATAGATATTGTTTCAATCTGGTAAGCTTGATTCCTTATTTTCTAATCACAATGTGATTATTCTTACATGCATCCATCTGTGCATCCACGGGACAATTGGAAAAAACTTTGCACAGAACTGTGCTCCAAAAGTACGTCCGGGAAAAAAAGATGGTATGCGAAAAAAAGAATAAGCTGCAGATTTTGAATCTAGGAACTACACACAGCAAATTGCTGTTTAAGTCCACCGCGTGGTTGCATCATTCTGCTCGGGTGGTGGCAAGTCATCACTATGGAACTGAGGAGTGCCCTCTCAACATCTTCTGAGGCTTCTCTCCTTAACAAACACATCACATACTCCATCGTCGCTGTATCACAAGGCAGTGTGATCCTCCCATCACTTGTGAATCCAAACTCCTCCTGGGACATCTTGAGCAGTTCCTGGAAGACTGTCGTGCGGAGGCACACCAAGGGATCTCAAACCGCTTGCCATCAGAAGAGTACACAACACAGTGGCCCTTGCCTGCAACTGGGCTGCAGGATGGGTGGATCTCCTTGTCCGCTATTGTTACCTTTCTTCGCCCGATGGCACCGACTCCCTGCCACTTCTTGGAAAGTTGAGCTAGCTTCTTGGAACTGATCATGGTTGCTTGTTCTGATTTTCAACGAGAGGGGCTGTGACTCAGAGGTGAAATGGTCAGAGAAAAAACTCTGTCTGTGTGTGGTGATGGTTTGTGTGATGATCATGTATATATAGGGCGCATATGTGGTAGGAAGAATAAAAAAAATTAGGGGACAAGGCCATGAACTCCCTTGGTGTGATGTTCCTATCTGTTATTGCAACTTGCAAGTCTAAATGCACTGGACCATTGTTTCTCACATGGTGGAGCCATCTTTGCTGGCTTGGTACATAACGGACCACTAGTGGGTTGAGCTTTGACACAGCCATACAAGATATAGGACCAGTCCTTTAGTTTACTGAGGATTTTGTTTGAAGCAACATAGCAACAATAATAAACAGATTTTCTAACTTGCTTCCCTTTTCGTGCATTATGATGCAGCTTTTGTTTGGATTTTATAGTGCGTTGCTCAAGGAAAGTATTAAAAAATTGAGGTATACCATTATCCCACCCCATGGTTTTGATAAATTTTACAGAAGTTATTTTCCACTGCATTTGCTGATTTTTTTTCCGCCCCTTGATGAGATTGACTCAAGATGATTCACTATCATCATATTTTTTTAGAAAGGTGTATAATGTAATATAGAAATATGCCAACAATTAACTTGCAGCTTCAAGCCTCGGATGATGTAATGAACTAACCTTTTTCTTACATTATACAATGTTCAGATGTATGCAAACCTTGCGGTGTTCTAGTTGGTATAGCAGTATTACATCCTATTTATGATAGAAAGACATTAATCACAAACAGTTTCGTACCTGTCATTTCATTTCTTTATCCTGATATCCTGTATGCATGCTATCCAACTATGTTTTCAACTTTTCATTTTGAACCTAAAACTGTGAAGCAAAAGCCCACAGCGAATATTTTAACTTTTCATTACTGACCTTCTCACTTCCAACACTGATCAATTTCTGATGTGTTTCACTACTTGGTTTTAGCACTAAATTTATAAGATTTTTCATTGCCTAGGATTAATGGCTATTACTATTGTACACTATAAAGTTAATTAGTTACATGGCCTTAAATGTTATTTGTTGCAACATGTATGGAGAACATTTAAGACTGATGAGAACTCTTCTTGAGACCTATTTAGGAGCTTATAACGGTAGTTTGAACCTTGCCAAGCAATGTTAATTGGCGTGGTTTCTTGTTCTTGATCTCTGCTTCAACTGAGAAGCTAAAACAATGTCTTTCATCCATTCAGAAGAATATTTGGCAAAAACAGTGTGCTATCTGGTCCATGCAGTGTTCAGGATGATATTAGCTTGTTAGGTGAACTGATGATTCATGGCTTCCGTGTAAATCTCTGGCACCAGTTGGTAAAGCAACAAGGCCATAAATCTTGTCATGCAATGTTGGCTACAGCAGAGGAAGTGATTTGAATTGGATATTGCTGGGCCAACATGCACTTAGTGCATTAGGGTCCTTGTGGAGGCAAGGTGGTTAGATGATTTGCTATGTACGGTAGCAGTGGTACTATGTTGGACAGGACAATTATCAGACAATTACTCAAGTTTCAGCTTTCCTCAACACAGTGTGACATTTAGGACAGAGTTCGTTGGAGCGCCATCAAGTGGGCTACTTAGGATGTTTCGTGAGACCTTCCTTACCTGATGAAGCCTACTCCACGGCAATGGGTCTGTAGTACTGAGTACTCGTCTGTGCAGTAGCTGAGAGACATGAGGGCAGCATGTAGGGTCCAGGATTTAAGAAGCAGCTTTTTTTGTTAATAGGGGATGTTCATAGGCTACATAATTTTGCCAACATTAATTCGGTTAGGAAGGTCTTGGTTGGTTCTAGCAACTTGCTCGAGAATTCAATACGGCCATTGTACGTTGTGGCCCGTGATCTCCAGCATCTCGTAATGTGGTGCCCTCCATTTCCTTGCTCCTTCCTGCCATGCCTAATAGGTCTACAGAAATAGTGCAGCTAACCTAGTTATCACCTCGATGAAATTTGAGGATATCATTTTGTACTAGCACCAATTTTGCTTGCCAATTGTTTGAACGCATTTGTGCTCAAACATCCGAACAGGCTTCTTGTTGGCATCTGGTAACGCACGCACTACAGCACGCGCCCTCTGTGCCGACGGTAAATAACCGTCGACACAGACACCTTCCCTGTCGGCACAGGGCTGTGCCGACGGTGACCGTCGGCACAGGGCCGTCGGCGTAGGTGCCCGTAGGCACAGGTTTTTTGCCCGTCGGCACAGAGTTTTCCCGTCGGCATAGGGGGTGCCTACGGTGAAAAATGCCCGTCGGCACAAATTCCGTCGGCGTAGGTTCGGTGGGTCCCATGTGGCCGAACTCGCCTGAGAAGCTGTGCCGACGGTATTACCGTCGGCACAGGTTTGCACGTGTCCTCCCCTGGGACGTCCTGGCGAGGGGCTGTGCCGACGGTAATACCGTCGGCACAGGCCTGACCATTTGGCACATACGCAAGACCTGTGCCGACGGTATTACCGTCGGCACAGGTTCGTCCCAGATTTTTTTTTTGCGGTTCGGTTGCAGCGCTGGTTTTTGCAGCAAAAATAGCAGAAAATAAAATATAAAATCCTGACAATTTCATCACAAACAAGATCACACGTAGCTCCATATATCATCCGAAAGCAATATCATCAAGCAAAATACACACATAGGACCATCATCATACATAGCTAGATGTCTAGATCATCAACCCTACATCTATTGCGGCGGCGACGGGGTGTACCCCATGTCTCCCCGGGTGAACACAGGCGATCGACGGCTCGGCGCAGCAGTAGAACCACCAGAAGAAGGCGAAGCACCAGGAGAAGTCGAAGCACCACGCGAAGCACCAGGAGAAGGACCACCGGGATGTACCGGTGTGATCTCACGCGAACCCGGCGAAGCACCACGCGAAGGATCAGCATCAAACCTCACCATCTCACGCGAATCCGGCGAGGCACTAGGAGAAGCACGACCAAAGTGTGGGTTCTCCGACGAGCATCCCGTTCCCTACATGTTTGAGCAAGAGTTAGCAACTTGCGAGGCAAAGGAAAAGCGGTAACTAGTGGTTTGGCATCAAACTTACCGGGGTCGATGAGTAGTAGGTGAGAGCGAACTCGTCCTTCGATGGAAACCGTGGACACGGCCCCGGCTCCGGAGGCTCCTCCATAGAAGGGGGGACCCGCACTCCAGTGGTGAAAAAGTTCAGCACCGACTGCAAGATAGTTTAGATGTTAGACGTTGCCAAAATAAAGGTTCAAACTAGGGAAGTGGGACTTGTCATATTAGACAAAAATAAAGGTTGAAACTTACAGCACGGAACGACTTTTGATACGAGGAGTAGGCTGTATTCATCTCCAGCCACTGGGCATAGGCCACCTGATACTCCGCATGAGCGGCAGCGTAGGCTGCCTCAAGATCGGGCTACAATTTCGAAAATATGGTATGGAACTGTCAACTTAGCCATGCAGGAACGAATGTCGGAAAGAGGATGAAAATGAGAAAAACTTACATCGGTGGAAGTGGGTCGACGAGGCCGTCGACGAGGCGCGATAAGGGGGCTGCCGTCAGGGAGGGTAGCTTTTGCCTGCGTGAAGCTCATGGAAGGCCTGACCACATTCTGAAGAAAGAGATTACGGCCATGCGGCCTTCCATGCCCTGAGAGGACCATCGACCTCTCGTCGACCTCCTGGCTCAAGGGGTCATCCACCTCCGGGTGAAAAGACTGGAACGTCGTGGAGTACCTCTCCAAGTTCTCGTTGGCATTGTTGTAGTACTCAGGAAGCTGGGGCTGAGGCTTCGATAGATCGCGCTTCTTCTCCTTCATCTTCTTCCACGATTGCAACTCAGAGCTTACCTCCCCCCTATCGGCGTCCTGCATCGCGAAAAGAAATGTCATGCGTAGCAAGTAGAAACATGAGGGGAAAATAAATGGAGGTCGTTCCATGTATATATATACCAGCTTTTCCTTGAAGCGGAAGATGTTGCGGCTTCCCGCAATGTGTGTTCCCTCGGTGCCTCGGTTTGCCTTGTTCCGCTGGCTCACGGCGTCGAACTCGGGGTCTCCCCCGACCCACCTCGTAACCAACGCATCCCATGCGGCTTCTTTGCCGTCGGCCCAGTCGGGCATAACCTGAAAATGCAATTCAAGAAGAGATAATGCAATGGCAACTTAGCAGCAATATAGAATTTCATTGACAGTTCACTTACCGAAAGGAATTCCTCCCTCGTCATCTTCTGTGCCGTCTTGACATTCTCCTCCTTCTTGGCCCTCTTGCCCGTCTTCTCATACGTGAAAGTATTGGCGGACGTATGCTTTTGGTTGTAGAATTGTTGCCGTGTCAACCTCACACAATGAGCACGCAATACGCGAGCCGCCGTGTCTCTATGCTCGTCCGCCACCCGAAAATGCTTCTTCAACCATGCATAAAAAAATTGTGAGAGTCATGAGTTAGCACGGTGGAGTCATAAACTATGAACGGAACTCGAAAAATATGTCTTACCCAAAACCCGGTGATCACGGCGTCAGCAGCTGTCTCGAAGCCCGGGATAGGGGCAGCCTCATAGTCCACCCATTTATAGGCTAACTTTGCCTCGGCGTCGGGACCGACGGTGTACAAGCCCGGCCAATTTTGCCTAATTAGAGCTCCAAGCAAGCTCCCAGGAGTGCGGGGAATCTTAGGTGCTGGCCATGTCCATTTGCTGCACAATAATCAAACATTAGTACATATGCCAAATTGTTATGAACACAATGAAATTACATGTTCAAAATTACAAAATTAGTACACTTACTCAACGCCCTGAGGAACAATGAGGGCTTTCGCCTCCTCGCTCCTAGGCTCCATGTCCTCGTCGGGGACTCCCGCTTCGCCACGCATCCGCGGCCGCTTCGGCGCCAGCTCCACCTCGTCCTCCACCTCGTCCTCCACCTCGTCCTCCGCCTCGTCCTCCACCTCGTGTCTAGACTGGGAAGCCACGTCGCCAGAAGCGGAGGGCAACTCCACCTCGTCCTCCACCTCGTCCTACTCGCGCACCCTCGTCCACGGCGTAACGCGAGGTGGAAGGTCGTCCACTCCGTGTAACTCCAGGCTTCCGTACCATCATCTTACTAATCTTACTAATCAGGGACGAGGAGTTTTCCTTGCCTTGGCTCATATTGTTCAATCACCTGCATTGAGAAAGAGAAAACAAGTAAGCATAAAGACATAATAAAATGTAGACAGTAAGCATAAAGACGTAATGCAATGACGAAGCATGTTGAAAAATAAATACTAAAGCATAAAGACATAATAACATGTAGACACCAAGCATAAAGATGTAATGCAATTAAGAAGCATGTTGAAAAATAAATACTAAGCATAGAGACATAAAAGACGCTCACCCCGAATAATCACTCTCATAATTTAGTTGGTTCTCACTCACTATCACTATCACTATCACGTGTGTAGTAGGTTGGAGGCTCATCGCACGGTGGAGGCTCGTCATCGGCGGCATTGTCCGCCTGTAACTTCGAGAGCATATTTATGTCCTTCAGATCCACCACTGACTCACCACGAGTGTGTGCATCGTTCTCGAGGTCCTCAAGACCACCCGTTTGTAAGGCAAAGTCCCCGAAGTCCTCTTGCTCTTGATAGAAAATTCCCTCGTATGTTTTAGGGTCAATGTTGTTGTAATCGTCGGCAGAGGGCATGGGTAGCTTACCATGTGGCGATACCCGGAACACGACTTCCCAGCCCTTGAGGTTCTCTTTCTGGCATGGGTAGGGCAAATAATAAACTTGCTTGGCTTGGTGAGCCACAACAAAGACATCGGCTCCGCTATAGGTGGTTGAAGGCTTAACTTCAACTAACCCAATGGAAGGGTCACTTCTCAGTCCACCGTGTGGTCCAGTGCGTGGGTCGAACCAATGGCACTGGAACACAACGAGCTTGAGTTCTATGTTCGTACGATTGAACTTCAGCTCGTATACCTTTTCTAACCTTCCGTAGTAATCTACGTAATCGGCTCCATCGGCTCCTCTGGATCCTTTGGTGAAGACCCCAGTATTTACAGTTTTTGCATTCGGCCGACTATTCTGGTGATACTCTGTATGGAAGCGGAACCCATTCACATCATACTTCATGACGGTACGGTTAAAACCTTGGGAAACACATCTCAACTCATCCGTCATCTCAACGTTGCGATCAGCTCCCTACAAGTACGGTTCAAATTGTTTTGTGCATTAGTTACGTGTAATAAGAGGGACAAGTCACAGATTGCAAGCTAAGAGGGACAGGTTAGAAATTACTTTTTCCATGAACCAAGACACAAATTTTTTTCCTCCGTGAGCACCCTTTTTCAGAAGAGTGTCCAGCTCCGCGGGAGAGGGATCCGCCATTCCCGACCACTGTTCATCTTGGAATTGGCTAAAAGGAGAAAATAGGTATTAGACCGAAACCGAGTTACTAGTTGCAAAGTAATTTGTTCACCATTTTACCTGATGAAACCGACTACTTCCGTCATGTTCGTAAGCACATAGAGCATTATGCAATCCTTCTCTTCCTTGGTCAACTGCAATTTTACACCACCACCGGCCTTGCCACCGGGACATTGGAAGAGGAGGAGCTTGGGGTCATGCTTGGGCTCGTCGACATTGTACCGAGAGACCGGGTTATGCATAGTGGATACTTCATCGGGATAGTACGTTGTCACGGCGTCTGCCATCTCCCGAAGTATTGTTGCCTCAGCTATGCATGCTTCAATCCTATTTTTGTTTCCAGTCATGTTTCGAATATACTTGAACTCTCTCTCAATACAAAACTGCCAACGAAACTGCACCGGTCCACCCAAGAGTGCCTCGTTCGCGAGATGCACAACGAGATGTGCCATCGGAACAAAGAAGCCTGGCGGAAAGATCTTCTCTAAATTGCATAGCAACTCCGGCACAAGATCACGCAGCTTCCCAATAATCACGGGACATATCTGCTTCGCACAGAGCGTGCGGAAGAAATGGCTCAACTCCGCAAGCACTCGCCAGATACGATCGGGGAGATACCCTCGAACCATCACCGGCATCAACCGCTCAATCCATATATGATAGTCGTGACTCTTGAGCCCAGTGACATTTCCCTTTACAAGATTGACTCCATTACTTATATTGGAACAATAACCATCAGGGAACATCACGTCGTGTTTGAGCCACTTGAATGTCTCCTTCTTTTGGATATTATCAAGGCAGTAGGGTGCATTCGGCTTGAACCAATTTTTTCGACGGCGGTCAGGAGGCTGCATGTGTAATCTCTCCCTATCACAGAGATTCTCAACATCAACTCTAGCCTTGACATTGTCCTTTGACTTCCCAGGAATGTTCAGGACTGTGTGAAAGAGCATCTCTCCAACATTCTTTTCGGTGTGCATCACATCGATGTTATGGGGAAGTTCGAGGTCCTTGTAATACTCTAGCTGCGTTAAGCCTGCCACGTGAGTCCAGTTGTGCGTTACACCATATCCCACAAATTTTGGGCCAGGTACCTGAGCAGGCACGAGAGCACGTAGCTCGGCATCAACAGTTGCACCATCGAACTTCGGTATCTCTTTTTCTTCACGCACGACTTTGCCCTTCGTGAAGTTTTTTATGTCTTCTCGGTAAGGATGCCTTCTTTTGAGGAACGGTCGATGCTTGTCAAACGCGACATACTTGCGACCTGACTTTAGCCAAGTGAACTCAAGTCGGTTTCTGCACACTGGGCATGGCCACTTACCAGCTGTACACCATCCGCAGAATAGGGCATACCCGGGTAGGTCGTGCATGGAATAGTGGTACCAAATTCTCATCAAGAAGTTTTTCTTTGATGCTCGGTCGTATGTCCACGTCCCATTGTGCCATGAGTGGTGCAAATCATCCACAAGCGGTTGCATGTAGACACTCAAATTCTTCCCCGGGTATTCGGGCCCTGGAATGATCAGCGACATAAACATGAACTTCCTTTGCATTAGGACCCCGGGAGGGAGATTGAGCGGAATAACAAACACGGGCCAGCAGCTGTACGAGTGACTCGACATACCATATGGATTGAATCCATCTGTTGCTATCGCAATTCTGACATTCCGAGCATCTGCTGCCTTATCGGGGTGTTTCTCATCAAAATTCTCCCATGCCTTACCATCAGATGGATGTCCCATCTTTTTCCGTCCGAACTCGTCGGCGTATCTCTTCCCCTTCTTGTGCCAAGTCATCTGCGTGGCAGTCTCCTCAGAAAAGTAAAGCCGCTGGATTCTTTTTATGAATGGGAGGTACCGAAGAATCTTCACAGCGACTTTTCCCTGCGTCTTCTGACCATCGGGCTCCGTTTTCTCATGATACCTAGAGGCCCCACAAAGACTACAGTACTTGTCATCCGCATACTGTTTCCAGAACAGAAGGCAACCTTTTGGACAACAATCTATCTTTTCATAATCCATGCTAAGCGATCCCAATAGTTTCCTCGTTTCGTGCATGGACTTTGGCAGACAATGCCCTTCGGGCAACATGTTACCAAATGTTTTCAGATTGGCTTCAAAGCCTGCACGGGTGGTGGAGTACTGGCACTTGTCACTTAGTATTTGAGCTATGGCATCGAGCTGAGAAATGTTTGCACCCTCGTATAGAGGCTTCTTAGCCGAGGCCATCATATCAAGGAAAGCCTTCGCGGTTGGCTCCGGTTCCTCCGGTTCACCCGGTTCCTCCGGTTCCTCCTGTTCCTCCTGTGGAGGTGGCGAATCCGGTATGTCAGCATCACGGAGATCATCTAGCAAGTTTCTCACCCCATCATACTCATTGCCATTGATCCGCTGCCGCATCACCTCAACTCTGTCACGTTCGACCTGAGCAAAGTCGACCTTCGTGACGTAGTTAGGCATATACCCAGACAACCAAAGATGCTTAGTCATTTCATCCTTTCCCTGACGGGCACGATTCTTGCAATTAATGCATGGGCACCTTGGACGAACTCCTGATGCCTTTGAACCACGCGCTAACTCCTTCACTAACATATTGGTCTTCCATTCCCACTCCTCTGTTCTTTTAATCTTACTGATACGGCCACTGTACATCCACCCATTATCAGCCATCCTCTGCTTTATTGGATCCAAAGAACAACGCATTTCGTAATATGCACCAAGTAATAATAAATTTATTCAATGACACCAAGATTATTACGGCCAAATTTTATCTTTTACAACATGCAAGGGTTCACCTACACTTCTAATAGGAGGGCCTATCCCGCCCGAGTACGTGTAGATCGAGTCGTGTCCCATGTTCTACCCCGACCCGAGACGAAATTTCGACAGCACCTCCCCGCTGTTCTTCAGAATACACGTCTCGAGCTTGTCAAGCCGAGAGGGTGTGCATCCGAAGAACAACGGGGAGGTGCTGCCGAAATTCCGTCTCAGGAAGGGGTAGAACATGGAACACGACCCGATCTACACGTACTCGGACTGTCCAACAGGACAACCCGGAAGTGTTACGGTTATAAATATGCAAAGATGGACAATCCTGCATATTTATAAATTTGTAACCCTTCCGGATGGGATCTGACTCGGGTTACGCGACTGACTTGGTGATCTAGACCAAAATAAACCTATGCAGCAAGAGAGGCGAAAGATTATACCCTCGAGCGTGATCGGTGGTCGGAGAGGGTCGAGGTCGCGACGGAAGCGGGGCAACGAAACAGGGGCACCGAGGCGGGCCCTCCTCAGCTGGAGAAGAAGCCCCGCAACGACGCGCGGGACCGACGGTGCTGGCGGGAAGCTACGTCATCTGAAAAAGCACACAGTTGACATATATAAGCAAAAAATCTCTCTGTTTTACCTAATAATCATCCCTAACCATATAAAAGCTACGACTTTACGACTTTAGGACTTTACGAGTTTACGACTTTACGACTTTATGACTTTACGACTATACTAGTTCCACCATTTTTTCTTTACACTTCTACCTCCTAACTAACTAACCTAACTAACCTAACTACCTAACTAACTAACCTAACTATACCTAACTAACTAACCTAACTAACCTAACTACCTAACTAACTAACCTAACTAACCTAACTAACTAACTAACAAAAAATACATCAGAGGAGTACCTTGTGAGGAGGAGCTGGCCGTGGAGGAGCAGCTGGCCGTGGAGGAGGAGCAGCCGGCGTGGAGGAGGAGGTCCGGCGTGGAGGAGGTGCGGGGTGGGGGAGGTGCGGGGTGGAGGAGGTGCTGGCCGTGGAGGAGGAGGTGCCGGCGTGGAGGAGGAGGTGCCGGCGTGGAGGAGGTGTGGGGTGGGGGTGTGAGGCGCGGCGGCGGGCCGGCGTGGAGGAGGTGCGGAGGAGGAGGCGCGGCAGGGGCGCGTCTCGGGCGGCGACGGCGGAGAGGAGAGGCAGGGGTGGGACGGCCGGGGGCGAGGGGCGGCCGGGCGCGGAGGAGGCGGTGCGGGCCGGGTGGAGGAGAGGAGAGGGAGGGGTGGGCCGGCCGGAGCGGAGCGCGGCGGCGGCGTGCGAGGGTGGGAGCGTGAGTGGGTGGGAGCGTGTGTGCGTGCGTGTGTGGTGTGGAGGACGACGGGGTTGGGGATAAGGAGAAGCACCTGTGCCGACGGTTTTACCGTCGGCATAGGTGTCATTCTTTTTCTTTTTCATATTATTACCTAATTTATTAATATTTAAAAAACATCATAATTTATTTCATTATAATTTTATAGAGTTTTATTTTAATTTATTCTATTATATGGTAGGTCCACAAGCGAATTATATTTTATATGATTTATTACATTATATTCATGAAATTATTTTATATCTAAGCGAAACCCTAGACCCGGGGTAGGCCAGTGGAATTTTTTGCTTGTTTGTGTTAGGTTAGGCCATGTGATCATAGCAAACTAGGTTTGGGTGGGGTTCCGACGCTCCGGGGCCCCGCTTCGGCGAAACCCTGAATCCGCTGGAAAAACCCTAACGTTTCTGTCTACCCCCATAGATATGCGTCGAAAGGTGGTAGCCCAGTGGACTTTTTTGCTTGGTTGTGTTAGGTTAGGCCATACGAACATGAGAAACCAACTTTTATCACAAATCGACACAAGATTGCCCCCGTTTCGCCCGGAACGGGAGTTTTCAGCTATAAGTCCACACACTTAGTAGAGAGAAAGTGAAGCCGGTGATGTCGGTCACACCTAGGAGTAGATTCTTGGACATTTGAAACACACAACACACTTGTATACATATGGTATGGCACAACCTACGTTTGGGTGGGGTTCCGACGCTCCGGGGCCCCGCTTCGGCGAAACCCTGAATCCGCTGGAAAAACCGTAACGTTTCCGTCTACCCCCATAGACGTGCGTCGAAAGGGGGTAGCCCAGTGGACTTTTTTGCTTGGTTGTGTTAGGTTAGGCCATACGAACATGAGAAACCAACTTTTATCACAAATCGACACAAGATTGCCCCCGTTTCGCCCGGAACGGGAGTTTTCAGCTATAAGTCCACACACTTAGTAGAGAGAAAGTGAAGCCGGTGATGTCGGTCACACCTAGGAGTAGATTCTTGGACATTTGAAACACACAACACACTTGTATACATATGGTATGGCACAACCTACGTTTGGGTGGGGTTCCGACGCTCCGGGGCCCCGCTTCGGCGAAACCCTGATTCCGCTGGAAAAACCCTAACGTTTCCGTCTACCCCCATAGACGTGCGTCGAAAGGGGGTAGCCCAGTGGACTTTTTTGCTTGGTTGTGTTAGGTTAGGCCATACGAACATGAGAAACCAACTTTTATCACAAATCGACACAAGATTGCCCCCGTTTCGCCCGGAACGGGAGTTTTCAGCTATAAGTCCACACACTTAGTAGAGAGAAAGTGAAGCCGGTGATGTCGGTCACACCTAGGAGTAGATTCTTGGACATTTAAAACACACAACACACTTGTATACATATGGTATGGCACAACCTACGTTTGGGTGGGGTTCCGACGCTCCGGGGCCCCGCTTCGGCGAAACCCTGAATCCGCTGGAAAAACCCTAACGTTTCCGTCTACCCCCATAGACGTGCGTCGAATGGGGTAGCCCAGTGGACTTTTTTGCTTGGTTGTGTTAGGTTAGGCCATACGAACATGAGAAACCAACTCTTATCACAAATCGACACAAGATTGCCCCCGTTTCGCCCGGAACGGGAGTTTTCAGCTATAAGTCCACACACTTAGTAGAGAGAAAGTGAAGCCGGTGATGTCGGTCACACCTAGGAGTAGATTCTTGGACATTTGAAACACACAACACACTTGTATACATATGGTATGGCACAACCTATGTTTGGGTGGGGTTCCGACGCTCCGGGGCCCCGCTTCGGCGAAACCCTGAATCCGCTGGAAAAACCCTAACGTTTCCGTCTACCGCCATAGACGTGCGTCGAAAGGGGGTAGCCCAGTGGACTTTTTTGCTTGGTTGTGTTAGGTTAGGCCATACGAACATGAGAAACCAACTTTTATCACAAATCGACACAAGATTGCCCCCGTTTCGCCCGGAACGGGAGTTTTCAGCTATAAGTCCACACACTTAGTAGAGAGAAAGTGAAGCCGGTGATGTCGGTCACACCTAGGAGTAGATTCTTGGATATTTGAAACACACAACACACTTGTATACATATGGTATGGCACAACCTACGTTTGGGTGGGGTTCCGACGCTCCGGGGCCCCGCTTCGGCGAAACCCTGAATCCGGTGGAAAACCCTAACGTTTCCGTCTACCCCCATAGACGTGCGTCGAAAGGGGGTAGCCCAGTGGAATTTTTTGCTTGGTTGTGTTAGGTTAGGCCATACGAACATGAGAAACCAACTTTTATCACAAATCGACACAAGATTGCCCCCGTTTCGCCCGGAACGGGAGTTTTCAGCTATAAGTCCACACACTTAGTAGAGAGAAAGTGAAGCCGGTGATGTCGGTCACACCTAGGAGTAGATTCTTGGACATTTGAAACACACAACACATTTGTATACATATGGTATGGCACAACCTACGTTTGGGTGGGGTTCCGACGCTCCGGGGCCCCGCTTCGGCGAAACCCTGAATCCGCTGGAAAAACCCTAACGTTTCCGTCTACCCCCATAGACGTGAGTCGAAAGGGGGTAGCCCAGTGGACTTTTTTGCTTGGCTGTGTTTGGTTAGGCCATACGAACATGAGAAACCAACTTTTATCACAAATCGACACAAGATTGCCCCCGTTTCGCCCCGAACGGGAGTTTTCAGCTATAAGTCCACACACTTAGTGGAGAGAAAGTGAAGCCGGTGATGTCGGTCACACCTAGGAGTAGATTCTTGGACATTTGAAACACACAACACACTTGTATACATATGGTATGGCACAACCTACGTTTGGGTGGGGTTCTGACGCTCCGGGGCCCCGCTTCGGCGAAACCCTGAATCCGCTGGAATAACCCTAACGTTTCCGTCTACCCCCATAGATGTGCGTCGAAAGGAGGTAGCCCAGTGGACTTTTTTGCTTGGTTGTGTTAGGTTAGGCCATACGAACATGAGAAACCAACTTTTATCACAAATCAACACAAGATTGCCCCCGTTTCGCCCGGAACGGGAGTTTTCAGCTATAAGTCCACACACTTAGTAGAGAGAATGTGAAGCCGGTGATGTCGGTCACACCTAGGAGTAGATTCTTGGACATTTGAAACACACAACACACTTGTATACATATGGTATGGCACAACCTACGTTTGGGTGGGGTTCCGACGCTCCGGGGCCCCGCTTCGGCGAAACCCAGAATCCGCTGGAAAAACTCTAATGTTTCCGTCTACCCCCATAGACGTGCGTCGAAAGGGGGTAGCCCAGTGGACTTTTTTGCTTGGTTGTGTTAGGTTAGGCCATACGAACATGAGAAACCAACTTTTATCACAAATCGACACAAGATTGCCCCCGTTTCGCCCGGAACGGGAGTTTTCAGCTATAAGTCCACACACTTAGTAGAGAGAAAGTGAAGCCGGTGATGTCGGTCACACCTAGGAGTAGATTCTTGGACATTTGAAACACACAACACACTTGTATACATATGGTATGGCACAACCTACGTTTGGGTGGGGTTCCGACGCTCCGGGGCCCCGCTTCGGCGAAACCCTGAATCCGCTGGAAAAACCCTAACGTTTCCGTCTACCGCCATAGACGTGCGTCGAAAGGGGGTAGCCCAGTGGACTTTTTTGCTTGGTTGTGTTAGGTTAGGCCATACGAACATGAGAAACCAACTTTTATCACAAATCGACACAAGATTGCAAGAGAGACAAGATTCACATACAATACTTCCGAGAGACAAGATTCGCGACGTTATTTTATGTGGGTGGAGACCGCTATTCGGCGTTGCTATATACATATAAATATGAATAAAAACATATTAAATTTAATTGAGAGTAATAAATAGATACATAAAAATGAAGAAAAAAAAAGGGTAAAAAAAAGGAACCTGTGCCGACGGTTTTTACCGTCGGCACAGGGTTGTTCGGCTGCACGAGGTAAAAGAAAAAAAAAGGAAGCTGTGCCGACGGTTTTTACCGTCGGCACAGGGTTGTTCGGCTGCACGAGGTAAAAGAAAAAAAAAAGGAAGCTGTGCCGACGGTTTTTACCGTCGGCACAGGTTTATGTCGACGTCACCTTTTAGTCGACGGGGAGCTGTGCCGACGGCGGTATTTGTGCCGACGGGGATAGCTGTGCCGACGGGGATACATGTGCCGACGGCCAGCTTCGCGGGTGGCCCCGTAGGGCTCCTGTGCCGACGGCCCCGATAAAAACCCGTCGGCACAGGATTTGGCCGTCGGCACAGGTTAGCTCTGTTGTAGTGACGTAGCGGATGTTGTGTGAATTGTAGTATAGGGCTTTCTTATGTTTGTTTTGCACCCACCATCGAGATTAAAGCACATCCTGAAGACTGGACAGCCTGATGATGGACAGCAGTCAGGATAATGAAAGAGCTCGTTATGGTTCTTGTTTTATAACGTACTTTCATGTATCTTGTTTGCTTTTGTATAAACTTAAGCATGAAGGCCAAGAACTCTGGATGTTTGTTGAAAGTGATGTTTGCTCATCTATAAACTTTGGCATGGTGGCCGATTTGAAAAATAGCCATAAAATTATACATACCGTGCTAGTTTTAGGGTGTTACTTTTCAGCGTGACAGATCTGGTTCGTGTAGCCTTTGTTCTTTTACACGTTTGTATTGTATGCCGACGGGTAATGGTAATTAAATGATCCAGGAACTAGGATGTTAGCAGCTCTGGAGTATAACTGATCAGCAGGAGCGATAGGTGCAAGCACACCCGTGGCCAAATACTGGTCCATTTGGAACTTTTTTGAAGTAAAATGTAGAGTATTCTCACTTTCCATTTGGAACTGGATGCAAAGGTAACATTTTGAGAGAATTCCTTATTTGGTCCTGGAATTTTTTCCTCCTATATGACCCTAAATGTAAATTTGTTTCCCTATATGACATTGCTATCCGATCCGTTAGTCCCAGCTAAGGCTGCGTGTTCGATTAATATGGTTAATTCGGTTTGGTTTATACGGTTATATGGTAAATGCGGTTTTGATACTTCGGTAAAAATACGGTTTTATAAGAAAATACGGTTCGGTTTCGGTAATAACGATTTGATTTTGGTTCGGTTTCGATAATAACCAAACTAACCAAAGTTGACGCGAATTTTTGAACGTCACCTAACTTTTATGATTATCTATCGCAGTTTTGTATTTGCTTAAACAAGAATGAACGTGTTGGAAGAGAAAGAAACAAAAAAGAGTGAAATTTTGGCCAATAAAAAATTTCAGAGGCCATGGGGATTTGAACTCACGACTAAAAATACGGTTTTATAAGAAAATACGGTTCGGTTTCGGTAATAACGATTTGATTTCGGTTCGGTTTCGGTTATAACCAAACTAACCAAAGTTGACGCGAATTTTTGAACGTCACCTAACTTTTATGATTATCTATCGCAGTTTTGTATTTGCTTAAACAAGAATGAACGTGTTGGAAGAGAAAGAAACAAAAAAGAGTGAAATTTTGGCCAATAAAAAATTTCATGAGGCCATGGGGATTTGAACTCACGACCTATGACCACTCAGCTAATCAAATGGACATGCTAACCAGCATGTTTCTGGAGTTTTCACGTACAATAAGCACTACAGAGCATATATTTAATGTCTACGTGATCCTGTACTGGGCCTGGGAAGCACGATTCCTTGTTGGGCTGGGCCATTCGGTTAATTTCGGTTTAACCAAAACATTTCGGTTTAAAACCAAATTAACCATGTCCCTTATGGTTAGCTTTTTTTCCTACCCTAAACCTAACCGTAAAACTAGAAAAACCACAAACTCGGTTGCGGTTTGGTTTTTTTTGGTTCGGTTTTCGGTTTCGGTTCGGTTATGCACAGTCTTAGTCCCAGCCGTTACTTTCATTTTTCTTGGACCAAACTAACCCTGTCCTCAATCCATTTGCATTGAACATGTACATGAATTCCCACCACCTAGGGTCATATAGGGAAGAAAAAAAATTCAGGAGCAAATAAGGAATTGAAATTTCAAGTAGTGTCAAATAAGGAATTCGCTTTCGCCCTGGTTCGAATCCTGGAAACGAATTAAGCGGTAAAATGGCTAGTCGTCTGTGGATACCTCATATGCCTCCAAAGAATGTCTGGATCAAAAGACTATTTATCTTTGAAGAAAGAACGAAGGGAATTGTTTGCTTCGCGACTATTTTTTTTTGCTTGGTTCATATTTGCTTCTCATTTTTTTTAGCGTATGGTTCATATTTGCTGCTACATGGTCTAGTATGCTGGCTAGTTTTGCATGTTTACGGGCTAGCCCAGTTAAAATCCATTAGTTTGTGGCCCAGCCAAGGAAGATTTAGGCCCAGTACACGTCTACTCTCCAGGCTGATCCATGTAAGTTTCTGCAGATAATAAAAAGGCTAAGAGTGTGTTTGGTATCCCGTATGCCCTATCTCATCCCATACATGCCCAGTCCAGCTATGCTGACTACACACAATTTTTTTCCACTGTGGGTGTTTGGTAGGTTGTATAAGCCAAACCGTTCTGAGTTGAGACCATGTTTGGTAGCCCGTATGATCTGAACCATGCCAGACTTTTATAAAAAGCGATCAGGTCCCTGGATAGGAAAGTTAAAAAGCGATCAGGTCTCTAAACAGAAATTTTAAAAAGCAACCAGATACCTCCTGCTGGGGCGCCGCTGCCAGCGAGGGGAGGCGCCGCCGCCGGCGAGAAGAGCGGCCGCCGGCGAGAGGAGCCGCCGCCGGGAGGCCGCGCCCTCCTACTCCACGCTCGGAGGCGGCAGACGCGGGCGGCAGCGCGAGGAGGCCGCGCCCTCCTCTTCTAGGCGCGGAGGCGACAGGCGCGGGCGCAACTCGAGGGTGCTGCCGAAGGGCGGCGCTTCTGGGCGGCTCCGGTGGGTGCTGTGGAAGGGCGGAGCTGGTTAGTGGCGGCGGAAGGCGCAGGGAAGGCCGGCAGGCGCGGGGAAGGCGACGGCAGGCGCGGAGAAGACTCGGGTCGAGAGCGACGGGAGCGAAGGAGAGAGGGAAACGGGGGGCAAATGCGCTCGGTTTCGAGCAGGGCTGGCGAGGCGGACGACCGGTGGGTCCCACGCGAGGGAAATTTTCTGCATGCGCTCGGCAGGGCTGAGGAGAGACTCTCCTCGGCAGGGCTGAGAGGCGTTTCGGGGCGTGGTGGGCAGGGGACGATGCGCACGACCCGGGCTAACAAACAACAAAATAGCGAATGGGGAGGGAAAATCTGAGGAGAGCCTGGCTACCAAACAGGCCCTAATTGTCTGCAGACAACGAGGCATGAGAGAAGTTCTGGTGTAATTCAAAGTCTATGCATTTTTGGGCACTGCGATTGAGTTATAGAAAATATTAATTTGTAGTATCCTGGAGAGGGGTGCTATTCACAACAATATTCGTCTTTTTTGTTGACCCTTATTTTTTTTAGCACATTTTGTACTGTGCTATATATTTCTTTACTATTAAATGGGAGTTCAACGTACGTCGGTAGTCCTCCCGTTTTCCACCTCTATTTTCCACCTTCCTCGACCGCCCCTCACTATTTACATAAAACTGCCACCGCCGATTGACTTACCGGGTTTGATTTCAGTTTCCTTTCCCCCTCCCCTGCCTGCACCGCCGAGTGACCCCGGATCCAGCGGCACACAGATCCATCCCTGGGGCGGAGAGTGCCGGCTGTTCGGCGGTGGCCAAGGGGAAGGAGGAGGAAGGAGGAGGAGACGAAGAAGGGGGGAGGATCTTAGCATACTATTGGTCGTGAGGAGCTTTCATTGGAGGATCGTGCTTCTCATCCCCGTCCCCCAGGCGCCCCGCTTGGCAGTCTTGGTAGACCTAGCTGCGAGATGGCGGTGCCTGTACTCTTTCTTCGGCAATGGGACGACGCCACGGCCTTCCTGCCCCGACGCTCTCCACCAAGAGCCCTCCCCACGGTCTCTCACCTATGTTTTCTCTCTACAGATACGGGCCCTCCATCGAGCAGAGGACAGAGACGACCACGTCCAAGCCTTCGGCCACCGGCTCAGGTGCCGCCCATCACCCTCCCCCATCCTTGTCGTCTTTCTCTGCTAGGTGTGTCCTCAATCTCAATCTCACTTCTCTCTGCAGCTTCGTGTGGCGAGGACCATGACTGGGGCGATCTCGAATCGAGCCTCCGGCGTCCAACACAGGTACAGCACCGGCACAGCCACCCACCGCCATCCCTTCTCCCCTATTCTGCCACCGGAGCCTTAAAAGGAATAAAAGAGCACCCGCCGATGTTCGCTTAAAAAACAAGAGTCGCTGAGAGGGATGTCACCATGAATTGGATCGGTGCAAATCTGATGCAACGGTTAAGTTTCATGTGGAGGCTGCATATTCTGTCAGTCAAGGAGTTCATGTGCCATTACCTGAAGATCGAGGCAAAGTTGACCCTTCAACGTCTTTTACAGGTAGCTTTTGTAGTATTGTACTCTGTCGTTGCACTCACGCTGAAGAAATAGGTAGTGTTTCAAGATAATAACACAGAGCTTAGAGCTCTGTGACCTTTTTTGTCAGTTTTACCTTGCCCCAACTCCTCTTGCTCTTCTCTTTGGCATACCAATTCCGAAAAATATGGATGTCTTGCTTCTGGAGCTTTTTAATTCTTTCACATGTGAATATATATAGTTTGCATTTCAGGTGTGTTATGCTTCCACGCAAAAGGAGATGTTTTTTATGCTTGACAACTTCATATTAGTTTCAGTAGGTCTAAGTTACTGTTGTATATATAACTGTCTGCCTTTTGATAATTGTTATATCCCAACTAGATCAGAGTATTGGATTGCTTACAAAAGGTAGTAATTGTGCTATGCCAGTTACTTTTCTGAGATAGAGTAAGCAGAAACACACGTCATCTTCCCAGCTCACTCCAATTCCTGTGAAGCGACACAGATAACTACAGTTATGCATATGAATAGATTCTGCATTGCAGCCATACTTGACGAATCTCTACACATACATGTTGATATCAGTGCCTCATCAGGTTACTGGTACAGTTCAATTCCTTTGTTCAAGTCAGGTTAGAGGGAGGTGCGTTGCAAGGATGGGACGAGGGAGAGGAAGGAGATGTGTTTCTTGCAGGAGTAGAAGGCCCTGCACGCGGACAACCTCATCTCAGGCAACGCATAATACCAGCAAATACTATGGCCTAATCTCTCAAATAAGATTGGCGTCCCCTTTATTAGAATTTCGTATCAAACTGTAGTTGTAGTTGCTCCCGGGAGTCTATCTTCCAATCAAATGCCCGTATCTGCTGGAACCAAATAAGATCCGGTTCACATGCCATATATTCAGGATAGGTTATGGGATTCTTAGGAGGGAGAATTTGTAGAGATGGATCTTATTGGCACATCAATGCAGGTTCCCGATGTTATCAGGTATTGCACATCTCCTGCAGGTTTAAGTAGATGACATATTAGATAGCGTGAAGGTTAAATTTGGTTCATATCACACAAATGAGTATCCAGATTCTTTTGCTTGGACTAATTATTTACTGTTTGCTGGTGCTGCATTTGGGACTCATTATTTATTGGATCTTATGATGACAAGCATGCTCAACCATATGCACTCAGTTTAGGAAGAAAACAAAATCTTCTAATATTAAACGTACAAGTTCCTGTTGTGACTAACTAAGAGTAAGCTGGATAAGAGATCATGTGAACTTATTCTTGGTTAGGCACTTAGGCAGTGAGGTGCATAACTTTAGCTTTTTTCCGTAGCACATGAAGTTGCAAATAGCAGTACCTCTGCAGCTCGATCTTGTTTCAGTCTATTGTAGCCATCTTTAAGATTTTGTGTGGGTGGTGTTTCTCCAGATGTAGTTTGTAGTCGTGATGACTCATGCATGAGATGTGGATCGGTAAATTCCATCTACTCTGGGAATGAATGAAGGGCCATCTGCGAGCATGAACACAAATTTGGACTTAAATCAATATTCTGCGCCGGTATGTATTCGGATGCCATGGAGTCATATAGTAGCGGTAGTGTGAATTTCTGAGAACGTATATAACAAATGTCTCTCTTTCCCTTTAGAATGATGTGTTCTAACAATTTGAGTTCCTCTTTACCCGCAGAATTAGAAGGGAACTGGTTGCCAGGGTTACCAAGACCGTTAACCTTGGAATGAAACATGATCCAGTGTCAACTTATCATTTTATAGGGAATATGGGAAACTATCCGGCCAGTGATGATAAGAGGGCAAGACCGTGTAGCTTTCCAAGTTTTATTTTTACCTCAATTATTGCTTCAGCATATGACAACATATTGTTGTGAGGTTGTAGGCTTGTGTCTAAATCTTCCGTTTCGGTAGTGAAAATATTCATGGCCTAAAAGATATTCAATAATAAGATTGTTTTGCAAAGAGTTGTAGTCGATCATGACTTGTGTACGCTTCACAACAATATGTTTTTGGGATTTGTTAAATGTGATGAAATATGTTTTCATCGTGTTCTGTCTACCAGTCAGAGAATCTTCAAAATTATAACAAGCTCATGAGTCATGAAAGGTGATGTGGAACACGATGTAGCCAAATATCGTGAGCTTGTAATGAAATAGTATTATGACTTTACTCAAAACTTGACGACGATGCTTGATGTGGACAAAAATTATAAAATTACATGTTTGAACCACAAGAATATTTATACACCCGTTGCAACGCACGGGCAATTAGCTAAATGCCCGTGCGTTGTCACGGGGCAAAACGAAAATCATGATATTTACAGGTTCGTGTCGTGTAATCAGGCTGAATACTAGAGTCACGCTACACATGTAGATTTTCTTTATGCAACTAAACTTCTGTATGATGAAATTCAAAAAAAAAAAAACCTTCTGTATGATGTGTGACTCCAGTCTCTCAAGTCAAGAGATCTGCTTTTCTTCAGTTACCAATTTGCAAAGGCCTGCTGGAGCTGACATTGCCAATGAAGTTCCCTTTAGTCTAATTGCAGTAATAATCTCTGGTGTCTGAAGCAAGCCATATTTATGGAGAACATTATCTTACCTGCTTGAAGTATATATATATATATATTTTTTTTTTTTGAGGAAGGATTTTGTTCCGCCAAGACGAGTACATTTTCAATGGAGCACATACATCATGGTGTTATGCATGTGGTATACCTTTCTATAATCGTTTTCATCTCTTCTGTAAGAGCACCAGTTGCATGGATGATTTGGCCAATGGCTATCCGTATAACAGACATATACAATACGCTTGTGATGAGTCGTGCTAGAAAAAATGGAGGGAGTGACGTCGCTCGAATTGTTAGAACTATGAGATAGATCGTAAGAAACATGAGAGCGGGGGGCAACTCGCTGAAGGTAAATATGAGAGTGAGAGCAGAGGCAACATCTATCGTCGAAATTTATAGGAACACCTAACAACAAATATTTACCATATTTTAAGAAGGCAAATACACGCGTCATGACTAACAACAAATATTTTCCAGAGTTCAAGAAGGCAATCATGTGTCGTGGCAAAGCTGAGCAATGATACACCGCACACCCACCTAACATTTAGTCCAACAAAATGTGGGATTTAAATATTATATACAGTAATTAATTTTCTTGTGGCGATCCGTAGCAACGCACGGGCATTTAGCTAGTTTACTATTAAATGGAAGTTCAACGTACGTTGGTGAAACCTCCATTTTCTGCCAAAATTTTCTGCCGCCCTCCATCCCCGATCGCGCACATGGGCCAAGGGCCAAGGCCCAAAGAAACCTTCCCTCGCGTCCCTATCTATCGAATCGCTCCGCCGCCGCCTCTACCACGCACAGCTTCTCCCATCGTTAGCCCCAGCCCCTCCCACCGACGGTTGGCCGGATATACGCGCGGGAGAAGACGTGCCTACCGGCCACCATGCTCGTGATCTCTTCCATGGCCGGCGGCGGCAACCGAGGGAAGGGACGAGTAAGCCAAGTACACAGGGTAGGCGAGGGAGTTCGAGGTGTCGACCTGATGGTCGACGGGGACGACCAAAGCGGGGTGACGGTGGCGCTCGGAGACGGCCCCATCCGGCAAGATCGGCATGGCCAGAAGGTGTTGGGCCGCCGGATGTGCTGCAACGATGGCTTGACACGGAAGGGCAGGGGCGACCTGATCCATTCGAGTAACCGAACGCCGGAGTGCATCCCTGGCCGTAGTGTTCATGGAAGAGGTGTGGGGAGGAGCTCTATTGATTGGATCTGGTGACCTCCTAGGTCGAACTGCTCGATTCCCCCTCGTGTGCGTGCACCGCCGCCACCCCGTCTGTGGGCCGCCGCCGCCACCCGGCCCACCCCATCCGTCGGTCGCTGCCGCCGCCGTGCCCTATCCGCCCTTCCACTATCTCCGACCGTCGCGGCCTACCGAACCCGAGCAGGCTCCCCGCCTTGAGCCCCCTCCACCATCCCAGGTCGCCTGCCATGGGTGCCAAGCTCAGCCCTCACCTGGCTTCGTCCCTCTTAATCAGGTGACCGCCCCCTTTAACAAATTGTATCAGCCTGTCTTATTCCCTAGCTTCAGTTTGTTGGTACACATGTGCAAACAAATGCCATAACCGAACCACCTCTTGTTGTTCAGTTCAAAGGTTTGCACAAGTATACTCCACCATTTGCGATGTATGTGGTGATTGCTGAACGTGCTCACATGAAGAGAACATAGCTACATGGTCCAAATTCAACTATAAATCATTCAGACACTATACTTTGTAGTTACAGCTTTAAACAAGCGCATGAGCACAGATTAAATTTCTCAGCGAAAAGTGGACTTTTGAAATAGTTGTTGCAATATTAACATGCTTTGTTATAGTGTCAAGGGCTATGCTATGATATAATGTAGAACTTACAAATGCATTTGTTTCCTGTAAAATAAAATCAGGGAAGATCTAGACTGGCTGACCTCTGCATATTAAAACATACACTAGTACAGAAAAGCTTTTCTGTGGCGCACCATTTTTCTATTCTGTGGCGCATGGGTGGTGCGCCACAGAATAGTCGGCGCACCACCTAGTGCGCCACAGAATAAGCTATTCTGTGGCGCACCCAGCCCGGTGCGTGGCGCACCCTACCCCGTGCGCCACAGAATTGTTTTTTTCAATTTCAAAAAAATGGCGGCCAGATCTAGATCTGGGTTCCCAAAAAATTCAAAAAAATTGAAAAAAATCAGAAAATGAAATAATTTGGAAATTCCTATATATTTGAATTTTCTGAACATTTTTAACACTCCTAGTAAATCTCAAATGTTGACTTCCCGCTAGGTCACCCATCCTAGGAGTGCTCCCACCCAAGCACGCTTAACTTCTAAGTTCTATTCACTTCACCTACCATCTTGCTACTCAAGTTCTTATTGATAATAGTATCATATCAACCCTTTTAACCCTTATGTATGTCTATATATGTGTGTGTAGTTTATGTGTGTTATGTGTATATATATGTTTCAAAAAATTCAAAAGTTTGTACAGAAAGTTCAAATAATCCAAAAAAAATAAAAAATTCCAAAAAAGTCAAAAAAATTCAAAAAATTCAAAAAATTCAAAAAATCCCAAAAAATTCAAAAAACTTCAAAAAATCCAAAAACTCAACAAATCCAAAAAAATTGAATTTTTTTTTATTTATTTTTTCATTTTGAAATAACTTTTTTCCCTTTGGAATTTGGAGGATCTGAGAAAACCCCACCGGGTAAACCCCGGTGGGATCGGGTTCCTTTTTTTCTCTAGTTTTTTTTGACATAATAAACGCATTTTTTCGACGTCGTATGCAAAAGTTATGGCCGTTTTACGTTTTTTTTCTGGATTTTGCAAAAAAGATCAAAATTCATATTTCAAGATTTCTATACGAACTAGAGAGTAACACCTAACCACATCTCGAAGGATTTTATTTTTTGAATTTTTTGACATTTTCTTTGAGTGTTTTGAAAACTGAAAAGGCGATCCACGGGGGGGGGGGGTGTGTGTGTGTGTGTGTGTGTGTGTGGAGCAGTTTTTAAAAAAAATTCTGTGGCGCATGGGGCTTGGTGCGCCACAGAATTTCTGATTTCTGTGGCGCATGGCCTCGTGCGCCACAGAATTTGCATTTCTGTGGCGCACGTGGCCCATGCGCCACAGAAAACCATAATTCTGTGGCGCATCAGCTTCCATGCGCCACAGAATAGCACTATTATGTGGCGCACCAGCCACATGCGCCACAGAATAGCACTATTCTGTGGCGCACCAGCTTAGGTGCGCCACAGAATAGCAAATTCTGTGGCGCACCAGTTCCGGTGCGCCACAGAATAGCCTTATTCTGTGGCGCACCAGTTTTGGGTGCGCCACAGAAGCTTATTCTGTGGCGCACGGCCACATGGTGCGCCACAGAATAAGGATCCATAGAATTGGGTTTTCCTACTAGTGATATATAAAAGTAGGTGGCATGAACTCTTTAGGAAAAGAATAGACTGGCCCAAGACCGTTAATGAGCTTGTTAGCACCCCTGGATACTCTCAGAATCAGATAATGGTGTGGCGATATCCAACAATGTCAAAGTTATGCTGCGAGCTTATTAAGCAGCTATCAATTTTCTCGATTTGTAGTTTGTCACATGGGAGAACATACATTCAACAACAACAACAACAACAACAACAACAACAAAGACTTTCATTCCCAAGCAAGTTGGGGTAGGCTAGAGGAAATACATTCAAAGAATTATATTTAACCCTCTCTCCTGATGGACAGGTGAAATTCTCTCTTTGAACTCCTACAGATTTCAGTTGAGGTGCCACCATAATTGTTCTCACTCCTAACGTATGTTGACTAACAAGCTCATTCTTATACTGATTGAAGTAGCATGGGATTGTATGCGTACTCATTCGTATACCTTCAGCTTGTTGTTTTCTATTTTTCTTCAGAAATTCAGTGTGTATTTCTCAGGGGGCGTATTACTTTTTTGATTCAGTTGAGTTTCATCTACTGCATTACTGTTGTTACTTGCCAGCAGCAAAGAACCAAACATAGAAAGCTCCATGGTTGAGAAGGTACCAGTTTAAATTCCTCCTTGAGCTATATGCATGTTCTTTTGATTGACTTTACCTTCAGGTATTATTAATCTTTACTGAGCTCTATAATTACATGGTATTAACTTGTTGCAGTATATGCACTGAGTAATGAGTATGCATAAAAGCTCCGGTTCATGGGCATCTGCATTCTAATTAGGAGGCTATAACCACAAGGTATAGTCTTGAAGTTTACATTTCTGTTGTGTCTTGAATACGTCCAACAATTGTGTTTGATCTATGTGCTTGCTTGCTCTTTATATGGTCGCATCTAAAACTGGCTGATTGTTGGGATTTTAGTTTATTTTTTCTTATCTCTACGTCTGATTTTTTTTAATGTTTGCATTGGCATGAATGTGCTCCTCACGCATCGCGGTCCTTTCGTCAGGGTGACCAGACCCTGTACTCCTCCATAATGTACCCTCACAGCGACAGCTTAATTCCATGGACCCTTTGCAAAGACAACGATCCACCAATGTCATGGTCCTCATACAGGTAAATATGTGATACTACATGTCAAATTAATAATCCTTACTAAACATCACATTCTATGTAACTTTCTAAAGCTTAGGGAGAACCAAAGTCTTATAACTTGTTGAACAGAAATGTAGTTTCGAAACTCGCAAGTGGAATAAGTCATCTCTTGTAACTATAATGGAAACGTGATATACTATACCCCCTGAATTCTCTTTTTATCATTTTGTGTATGTTGTACTTAATGTTGCGCTGCTTTTACAGATTGGCAGGGGTATTGTAGAATTCATTTTGTTGCCCATGGTTTTACCTACCAAGATACCCATAGAATCATGATCCTTGACGAATTTTATTTTTGACAGATTGAATGCAGTTTGCAATTCTTGATTTCATTTGGATGGTAAACTTTTATGTAGTGATATTTTTCAGGACCTCACCCATCCCTGCTGCCACTTAACAGTGACATTGATGGACACCGTGAACGTTTGGACTGATATTACATTGAATGAAGTGATGTTTACATTCAGTGATGTATATAATTTGGAGAGCCAGACCAACCAGGAGACCTTGCTTGAAATTCTTACGGACTGGAGCTATAATTTCTGGTTTACACAGCGCTTTGGGTTGTGGGTAGATCTTTTACCTAATTCTGCATTAGTTTTTAAAAACTCGGGATGTGGGAATTCTTGTGTCTTTTAATTATGAAGCTTTATATGATTAGGCAAAACGGACGCTCCAAAGAAAGCATATAAGTGCTCATAGATTGATGTATTTGGTGTATACTCCTCCGTCAGCCCTGTGTACGCGTGGATAATTGTGTATCCCCTCCCCTCAACTGTAATGTTCTTGCCTGTGATCCACCAAATGAGTACTTGGTTCTGAATCTGTAAGCTTTTTAAGACCTGAAACAAGATGCTTGAGATTCATATAATTTGAGAAACTAGAAAGATGCATCTTGTTCGCTTTTGAATGTATGAAGGTATGTATTATCAAAAGGAAGTTTGATTAATTTTTGTTAATCTAAATTAGTGATTTATTTCAGTTCTCACATTTGTTGGCATTGGCAGAACCGGTTCAGATATCAGTATTTTACTGCTTTGCTCCATGTGTGTCGTTTGGGATTTTGATCAAGTTTTTAAGCATGAAAAGTACAACAATGTGATCTACATGGTCATTTTTGTGTGCCACAAACAGGTGACAAGAGCACTCTTTGATAATAATTTATGATCAGTTCAACTGACCAAAATCATCCCTGGAATGACCTAACTTGAACAATGAAGGTTAACAAGGTGACATCAGAATAGAGTGGAGCGAATAATATGCGTATTAGAGAAGGAGAAGGAAGGCAAATGGAAATGAAACATATTTTTCATTTGTAATCCGTAGCAACGCACGGGCACTCAACTAGTAGTATTATAGTCTGCCACTTTTTCAAAATTTTGATAATGTTTTTTACGTGCGTTGGTAGCAGTAAAACTTCTGTCCGGTAGCGACTAAGCACTACTACACTAGGTGGATACCTTCTGTTTGTATTAACGGTTGTAAAAAACTAAAATCTATTCTTACCTACCAGCTAAAAAGAGTAGCAATGTAATACAAAGTTAGAACAATAGAAATGGTGAAGTTACTAGAGCTGATCGAGTGGTCGGATACATATAACTGACTGGCGCTCGCCAAACTTTAACTTTTACAGTAGGAGCTCCTTTTCCCAAAAGGTTGCGAGTAGCAAAACATTATCTCAGCCTTTTATTCTTTACATGTTCATCTAGCAAAGCACATTGATGATTTATCTAAAGGAAAGAACATTGATGTTGGTATGAAAGTCTGAATTATCTACGAAAATAAGGGAAGAATAAATTGTTGAAGTAGCATTTTGCAAAAGGTAAAATTCGACCTTTTATCTCTCAAAAGCATTTATTAGTATCAACGTTAGCATGTTTAATGGTAAATGTTAATTTAATAAGAACTCCAAGTAGTAAGTTTCACATAGATGCACACATCTCATACACATGCACGGACCCAGGTTAGGATGCTATTCGGTGATAGACTGAATAGGAGAAAAGAGGCGAAACTGAGGACGCCCCCGTGCGGCTCCTTCAGGCCGCACCGGGGCCTCAGATCCGGCAACTGCGGAGACCTTCCCACCTCCCCCACCCCCTCGCCGCCGCCGGGGCACGGCCGGGCAAAGCCCGGGCTTTGCCGGCGGTGGCGGGGCCTTCTCCCGGTGACGGCGCTCCATTCCTTTCTCGTGGCGGTGCTAGGGTTTGGCGGCGGGGATTGGCGGCGCGGCGTTGTGGATCTCCGGTGGCGGCTCCGCGTGGCGACGACGGCAGGGATGGCGACTTCCACCATCCGGTGGTGCAGCCCCTGCTGCTGCGGCCAGGTCCGGGCCTGCCATGGCCCCATGGGTCGGGGCGGGCCTCCTAGGCCGGGTCACTGGCTGGCGTGGTGGCGGCTAGGCACCGAGGTGGTGCCGCCGGCGACGGGCTGGGCGTGGGGTGATGCCGGTGGTGATCGACGCCCCTTCTGGACGCTGGTGTTCCTTCCTCCCGGTGGTGATGGCCCAAAGTCGGTGGCTTGCAACCCTGTACCCTAACTCCAGTCCTATCGGCCGGCTTCGACAAGATCGGAGTCTCGGTAGATGGCCGGGGTGAGAGCCCTGCTCGGCGGTGGCCGATGCTGACCACTGCGATGCCTACGGACGCCGTTTCTTTCCTGGAGGCGTGGTCATGGCCTTCACCTTACCTTCCTCCCCTCGGATGCCCGGGAAACCCGAGGTTCAGTCCGCTGGACCAGGCGGCAGCGGCGCCACCACGGCGTCATTATCTTCTTGAAGACGCCGTTGAGGCTATCTGGGGAGAGGCCTATGTGACATTTGGAGGCAGGGTGACATTGATTTGCACTACCGGTAGTGGTTGTTGCCCTGGGCTTGGGCTTCCGGGGCGCAATGTACGGCATGGCGGACACAGCTCGGTCGACGTCTTCTCTGACTCCAACAGGATCCTGCCTTCTACTTGCCGTTCTCTTAGCGCATTTGAGGGGAGGTACGTTGGTCCGGTTTGTCTTGGAGTTGAAGTCGAGCTATGGCGGTGTTTTGCTTGGTTCGTGACGCGGTCTGAGACCATGTGCTCCATCTCCTCACCATTCTTGGTAGGATGTTGGGCAAGGCGAGCCGTTTATCACCGGGTCTGTAGAGGGTGTGTTGTTCTGCAGTTGTTTGGCAATGTATCATGGTGTGTGTGGAGTTGTAGCCTTTTTGGCGTTATACCGGCCGTCTAGGCCTTTCTTCTATATGATTAATACACCTTCCAGGGTGTATTCTCCAAAAAACATACACATGCACGCAAACACTTACAATGCATAACAAAAGACTGAGTTCGTGAACATCAGCACTCGCGAAGTCCCCACTAGCATCTTACTCTTGATGATATGTCGTCTTCTTAGAGTCTGTTTCATTGGGATGTGGGGTTGTGGGTGTAGAAAAGTTGTTGTCATGAAAAGTTACGGTGAGCAGTGGAACCGTTTGACAAACTAGCTGTCGGCTGTTAGTGGTGAAAAGTCTAAAATGCTCTTGAATGCTGAGAGTCTATTTATATATTAAATTAGTGATACTGGCCTGATATATTCGTATTTCACTGAAGTTTGAACTATTGTAAGTACGAAAATCGACAAATTAAATATTGTTTCTCTCGGTCCTCTTAAGCTATGTTGCTCTAGGAACGGTGGCTATGTTGATTGTACCTAATTGATCGATCTAGTAGCTATGTTGTTGTACATACATGAAGGAAACTAGGTAGTTTAGATCACCAAACGCACATCTTGTAGGCCGCAAGTACTCTAGCGCAAGTCAATCCGGTCACGGGATGGAGGAGAGAAGCAGCGGCGGCTAGCCAATCCAGTTCAGGCGAGCAGCGAAGTTGGCCGGAGGAGCAGGTCAGGTCGTCGACGCTAGGAATCCAGGTCGGCGAGCAGAGGGTTCGGCCGAAAGGCAGGTCAGGTCACCGGGTTAGGAAGGATAGGAGGGCCTAGATGCGGTGGGAGGGAAGATGTATGGCGGAGACGCGGGTGTGAATCCGGCCGACGACGTCGGAGGGGAGGGACAAGGTGCACCCTCTCCTCCCGCGGGTTGGGGGAGAAATGAGGTGCGGGTGGGCTTCTGGCTGTTTTCCAGCAGGGTCTCAGTGCATATATGGGATGGCAATTTTCCCGTAATTATTAGGAATATTAAAACTAAGAAGCAATCCCACGCCCTCACCCTCCAGGCCGTCAGATGTTGTGTCCTGATCTGTCCTGACCGTCCGATGCTATTTCTGCTCCCGCATCAGATCCCAAATGAAAGGTTGTGATTCGCGCTGGTAACTTTGGGCACTGACCGCTTCCTGCACCCACCCCTCCCGATTTCCTCCTAGAGAGAAACCTAGCTGTGCCGCCGCCATTCTTGTTGTCGTCGCCAGAGAGAAGATACGATGTCAGAGGTGTCAACGGAGGCTACACGCGTAGGAGCGAACAGCGGCTTGAGAGTTTGACAGCGCCGTCAGCTTGCATCGACGTTGCCTGTGTCTTGGTCGCGCTTCATCTCTCTCCCGGTGTCTCTGTATCATGAGGTCGTGACTTCTCTCGCCGATCTCCTCTCTCTCGCTCCCTCTCTCTCTCTCTCCAGTCTCCAGCAAGATCCTTTCGTTCAGGAACTGTACACCACCAAGGCGGTGAGCGATGGCCATGGATAGGTTTTTTTTTTAACAAGAGCCATGACTAGATGGGGACTGCAAAAGCTGGTACCAGTAACTGTACACCACCAAGGCGGTGAGCGATGGCCATGGATAGGTTTTTTTTAACAAGAGCCATGACTAGATGGGGACTGCAAAAGCTGGTACTAGATAAGCTACATTTACATATTCATTTGGCCAGTACTTTAACATTGCTTGATTTTGAGTGACAATGCCATGATCTAGCTGCTTGCTTATATAATTTCTTTGTGCTTCAGTGACCCGCATGGGATTGATTCGGCCTGGAAGGATGAGAAGACAAAGCATACAGAGTTCGCACTGACTAAATTCAGAACCAATATACTAATAGGTACCGAGCTACAGATGGCTAAATTTCGACCGAATATTTTGTACAGAACTATTTGTTCAATGTTCCATGAATGAAGGTTGACTTCATTTCTCTCACAGAAGGTGGGTTCAGCGCTGCATATGATGTGAATTTCATGGAAATAAACTATGACGAGAACTATTGTTTTCGTGACTTTATGTTCACACAAGCAAATTGCGGTATTTTTGTACACATGGAAAGATTGACAAATAATTCAAAATTTATCAGGTTGCACTGCCGTATTTACAGTGCGCGATGTCTTCAAGTAAGAAGAGAGAGTGAAGTGGCACATGCGTATTGCCATCGACCTTGTGTCCTTGTCCTGTCTTTCACGACCACCACGCAAGAGCAATGATCGGATTGGCCTCTCCCCTTAACCTATATACTGGAGTACAATCGATTTGCTAATTTTAGTTAAGATAAATTTGTAGCACCTGTGCATTTTTTTCGTAGAAGAAGTTATAGCGCTGAACCTCAGATCATGTAAAAGCGAGTTTGAAGAATCTCCGTTTCTACAATTTTGGTACTACGACCATGGCGACGCGGGCGTGGTGACACCGCCGCCGGCCCGATCTCCCTGCTCCGGCGACTGCTCCGACCATCGCGACCAGATCCAGCATCCCCTCCGCGCGCTGTCTCCGGCATGGTGCGCGGAATGTAGCGGCAGTGCCTGCTGTCACCGCGTGCCGCTCGGGATGTGCGCTCCCGACCGCGGGGGCGGCCAAGGCGGCGGCCGCTCCAGCCACCGTCTCCACCCCGCCGTCCCGAAGATCGTCGCCACCAACCTTCTCCCCTTCGCCTTGCAAGTTCCTCTGGGCGGACTGCGCGGAGGACGCCGACGAGGAGGTCTCGGTGGTGCTGGTCTCTCAGCCAGATGCGGCCCGGTCCACGGCCTCGAAATCCGACGGCGGGGCCTGCCGCTCGGGGGCTTGCTCGTGCGGCCCCTCCTCCGGGAGTGGCTCCCCCCCCTTCCAGCCAAGGTTCCGTCGGGCTTTGCAGCTGGACCCAACGGCGCATGGAGAGAAGCCCCCGCCTCCGCCCGCGGGGTTGTCGCCTGGGCGACGGCCGCGCGGCTTGTCCTCGCGGATTGGAGCTGTGGGAGGGAGCCTCGTTGCTCCTGCTGGGTTGACCTCCACACCGCGCCTTCGGGAAGGAGACAGCAGGCGCCGGTGATCGGGGATGATGACGGACCGGAGGGGCCTTGGCAGCTCTTGCACCGCCGCCGTTCACGTCAGGCTGCCGCTCCCCGCTGCTCCATCTTCGAGGTCTTCAAGGCTCCACCCACGCCCTCGTCCACGAATTCCCCCACGTCTGCGGGGATTCTGCCTCAAGTGCCTGAAGAAGGGGCATTTCATCGCCGAGTGCCGCGACCTGATCTGTTTCCGCTGTTGCAACCGCTCCGGCCATTTGGATTGTGCCTCAGGCTCGTCCTGCTCCACATGCTCGCCCGGCTCCCCGAGCTTGTCCTGAAGCTCACGCTCGTCGCCGGTCCGCCTTCTGCGCTCGTTCGCTGAGCCGCCCATGGTGAGCTCGGAGCTGGTTGTGAGCTACACCAAGACGAATGAGGTGATGCTGGCTAGCCTGCGGTGCTACAAGGAGGGTGTGGATGGCACTCTCTCGGAGGAGAACGAGCGGGCCGGCCGGATGATGTTGTTTGTGCTAGGGGAGGATGGAGACCGTGCGGCGTTCGCGCAGGAGGCGCCGTGCGATGGGGGCATGCCAACTCTGATGTGGAGGTTGTGGCTGCTGATGGGGTGATGCAGCAGCTGGTGCCTTGCTTCGCCGAGCTGGGTGGAGAGGTGGTGCTGCTGAACGAGGAGGAGATGGAGCACGAAGAGGCGAGCAATGCCGATCTCGGTGCGGGGTCCGATCAGGGTGAGCATGCTATGGAGAGGGACCGGGCTGCAGTTCGAGATGGACACCGTCTCGCCAGTGCAAGCTGGCCCTGGACAGCAGGACAGGGAGGTGGGTGCACCTCTGTGCCCCTTGTCGGGCTTCCTCGCCCGGATCACAGTGCCGCTCGCAACCTCCCTTTTGGGCATGCCGGTCACGACGTTGGCCCACGAGATGGAGGTGGAGGCGCCGTCTGCGTGGAGAAGTACCAGGTTGGCGAAGCTACACCCGGAGGGCGCGGACATTGAGCAGCTGCCCAGGGAGATCGTGGCGCGACGTCTCAGCTCGCAGCTTGAGGAGGCAAGCACTTCAAAGCGTCAGCGGCAGGATTTCATGGGACTGCTCGATGGACCCCTCTCGGACCAGGCGGCGGCGGCCATTGATGACCTCGTCCTCTCCATGAAGAAGCCCAAGAAGAAGAAGACGTTAGGAGCCAAGATGGTGCGGCAGACACCGCCAGAGGTGGCCTAGTTCTGATGTTTCTGATGTTTGGGCAAGGAGGGGATCGCGTGTCCGAGCTGGTGCGCCGCGAAGCTGCTAGGAGGGGTTGTATGGACATTACCGATCGAGGCAGGATTCTGTTAGGGCGAGCTCTGGCGAGATTTGCGCCCGAGTCTAGGAGCACTTATAGCAGGGCCTTTTCCACTCGATGTGGTGGTTATGGAGGGAGAGGAGACGGAGGATCTTCCGCGGTGTGGAGATCTCACCTTCGGAGGTGGCGGCTTTGGTGCACGAAGAGTTGGCGTTGCGGGATTTCGCCCACACGCAGGACCCCAGAGACTAGATTTTTTGTTTTGTTTTGTCTGTTTAGGGTTTTTTTTCCCTAAACCAAAATTCTGTACATAAACATCTATTCTATCTAATCGGATAGCGGGTACGACCGTTTTAAAACTCAATAAATTTTGGTACTACTTGGTCTATGCAGAATGTCCGCTTCTAGACTGGTTCTGTTGCACTCTGATGTTAAAGCACTCACTTGTTTATTCTGAACGAGTGCCTCATATAACTCTTCACTCAAGCAACATGGAGTTCACTAGCAAGTACGACCATATATGGTAGTGATCACACAACTGAATATTTGGGTGCACTTTAGTCAAAAACCGGACACGTCATCCGGTTTTGGACAGAGACTTTCGGTTTTGGATATTAGGAGGGCTGTTATGGATATTAGGAGGACTTCCGGGGCGAGCAGGGGCGCGCCCGGGGCGAGAAGGGGCACGGCGGGCGGCGGCGCCCGGCCGGCGCTCAGCGCGAGCAGGGGCGCGGGCGCAGCCTGAGGCGGGGCGCGAGCAGGGGCCGGAGCTCCTGGGGCGCGGCGGCGGCGCACGGTCGGCGATCCTGGGGCGCAGCGGCGGCGGCGCCCGGATGTTGCTCGGGAGCTCCTGGGCGTGCTCCCGAAACCACGTCCTGTGCGGCATTTCATCGAACACATGCATGGCGCGACATTTTTGCAAACAGCCCTCCTAATATCCAAAACCGGATGACGTGTCCGGTTTTTGACCAAAGTGCACCCAAATGTTCAGTTGTGTGACAAAAAAACTAGTTTTCCAGATGTGTGACTTAAGTGTACATGGGTGACGAGTTGTGTGACCGCCAGTACCATTTACTTTAGGAAACGCTGCAGAAGCTAAATATGGCAATAAGATTAAATTTCATTTCTTTGAATATGTTCAATCAATCAGCAGTAAGCGTGTGTATTATTTCCTTGATCTCAATTGGTGTGTCGTATAGTTTAACTATCGTATTAATTTTTGTTGTTATCTCACATGTTGTCTTTTGATGGTGCTTTCAAGTTTCAACCAATTTTTGTGACGCAGTTGTTACTACGAATGTAGGAACTAGGATTGCTGTAGCAGCTTTCACTTCATATTGTTGCATCCTATCTAATCGATGTCGCTGTATCAAATCTTAAAAAAATTAAATTTATAAATATTTGTCTACATTCACTATAGTCATGCTATTGGACATAATTCAAAATCATCGACCAATTTGTTCTTTAGGTTGCAAGTATTCAATTTACTAAGAGAGAGGTGTTTTACTACTCATGGTGGTAGCTACACACCATAGCATTATACAGCGATGCAAGCCATATATACCTGTTTTAGCTTGATATTCTAGTAGAGAATAGATTTTTGGTGTACAAACTGGTTTCAGAATTTAAAAAAATATTTTTTGGTCGTCATTTTTAGGGTTGACTTTTTCGTTGACTTTAAAAATAATCATAACAACCGGATATGATTTGAAAAAATTCAAAATACTTTGGATAATCCTATCAACTCTAATGTTGAGATCCCCGCCCCCCCTGAGTATTCTCTTTTTTCCGTGACGTATACGAGTCGGTCAAACTAAGGTGTGTAGGTACCCATGTGAACAGCGGCATTCATTCCTTACTAAGAAATAGTATAATTTATAGATCAATTTATTCAAATTTAACATCTACATTGTGTCTTACATATTTATAGCTACCAAAATGTACTACCATTACATCGTCAAAATGGACGGGCGCGGCAACGCGCGCCGTAATGATCTAGTTTCAAGTAGAGGCGGGGGCGCGTGGGTTTGGGTGAAAGCCGGAAAAGCATCTCCATAGGTGTTTTGCGCTCTATGTACAAAAAGCGCGGTTAGATTTGGAAAAGCGCGGGTCAATTTTGCTATTTGGTTCGGCTTTGACTTATGAGCGTGGAAAGTCAGGTTATAAGGTAACCAAACACCCTCTTAGGGCTCCTTTGATTTGGACGGTTAGGAAATTTTCCAGAGCTGCTACTGTTCACTTGTTTAATTCACAGGAATGGTAGAAGGGAAAACGATAGGAATTTTCCCTGTAGATGTCAGTTTCAAAACGTAGGGAAAAAGAATCCACTCATACATCATGTTTTGATTCTTGTGCACAAGGATGAGGCTAACAGCATCTCCAACGGCACCCCTCATATTTGTGTCCGACACCCGCCAATTGGGCTTGATTGGGAGTGCCGGACATGTGTCCGCCGCAATGGGGGTGCAGCCCACAGCGGCGCCCCCAAACAAAACAAAATCACCGAATGCAAATAATTTAAAAATGATTTCAAATTTCATTGCATATTACAAAATATTTTAATGAAATTTGAGCTGTGGCTCGGTGAACACTTAAACGAAATTTAACAAACTTATATTTCAAAACCTAAACGAAATTTAACAAACTAAACTAAAACCTAGCGCATGAGAGGAGGCCTATGCCGGCGCCTTGCCAACCACTACACGCCGGCGGTGAGGAAGACGCCCATTCCAGAGCCGGCAACATCAAGAAACTTGCATGGCTCAATGGTCCGCCGCCGTTGCCGTCTGCGGCCTTGGGAACTTGCATAGCCTCGGCTGAGGCTTCTGGTTTCGTGGCCAGCGCGTGTGGTGGGGTTTGATCTACCCTCGTCGCATGCCACGTCGGAGGGAAGCCTCTCCGGCGTCATCCTGCGCCCCTTCTCTGGTGACGGTGACGTTGTTACTACGGAAGCATCACCTGCTATTGCCGTCGCCGGTGGTAACGTGAGATCGGGCAGCTGTCGGTCGTCATCCTTAGATCGGGCATGCTCGTTGGTGGCTCTAGGTTAATAGTGCCAGAAACAATTGCTTGTACGTCACACGTCAGTTGGGAACCCCAAGAGGAAGGTATGATGAGTGCAGCAGTAAGTTTTCCCTCAGTATGAAACCAAGGTTTAATCGACCAGTAGGAAAACGAGGTTTGCTTCGAAGGTGTTGGTGAGGAGTGTAGTGCGGCGCAACACCAGGGATTCCGGTGCCAACGTGGAACCTGCACAACACAATCAAATACTTTGCCCCAACTTAACAGTGAGGTTGTCAATCTCACCGGCTTGCTGAAAACAAAGGGTTAAACGTATCGAATGGAAATGATGTTTGTTTGCATAAAACAGTAGAGAACAATGATTGCAGTAGATTGTATTTCAGATGTAAAAGAATGGACCGGGGTCCACAGTTCACTAGTGGTGTCTCTCCAATAAGATAACTAACATGCTGGGTAAACAAATTACAGCTGGGCAATTGACAATTGATAAGTGCATATAACATGCATGTGTGAGCTGTGGTGTCTACTATGAGATTCATTTGGGCATTACGACAAAGTACATAGACCGCTATCCAGCATGCATCTATGCCTAAATAGTCCACTTTCCGGTTAACATCCGTACCCCTTCCAGTATTAAGTTGCAAGCAACAGACAATTGCATTAAGTAATGTGCGTAATGTAAACAATACATTCATCCTTGAATAAAGCATTGCTGTTTTACCCCTAGTGGCAACAACACATCTACAACCTTAGAACTTGCTGTCACTATCCCAGGTTAAATAGAGGTTGAACCCAACTATCATGCATAAATACCCCCTCTTGGAGTTACAAGTATTCACGTGGCCAAGGCTTCAACAAGTAACGGAGAGCATGCAAGATCACAAATGACATAGACATGATAATATAATATTCAGCTCCACATAGGTATCAATATAAGTCAGATCCCAGCAAACACAACATGTAGCATTACAATAAGATGATCTTGATCATGATAGGCAGCTCACAAGATCTAAACATGATGGCACAAGTGGAGAAGACAACCATCTAGCTACTGCTATGGACCCATAGTCCAAGGATGAACTACTCACGCATCACTCCGGAGGCGGGCATGGCGATGTAGAGCCCTCCGGTGATGATTCCCCTCTCCGGCAGGGTGCCGGGAAGAGCTTCAGAACCCCCCGAGTTAGGGTTGACGACGGCGGCGGCAGCGAATATGTTCTGGATGAAAGGCTCGGTGTTTTAGGGTTTTCGCGTCTCGGGGAATAAATAGGCGAAGGGGCGATGTCGGCGGACCCCCGAGGGGCCCAAACCACCAGGCGCGGCGCGGTGGGCCCGCGCCAGGTGGTTTGGCCACCTCGTGGCTCTCCTTCGTCTCTCCTTCGGACTCCGTGTACGTGCTGGAAAAATAGGGACTGGCCTTTTGTTTCGTGCAATTCCGAGAATATTTCCAGAAGTAACTTTCTGAAACCAAAAACAGCAGAAAACAGGGAACTGGCACTGTGGCATCTTGTTAATAGGTTAGTCCCAGAAAATGCATAAAAGTGATACGAAGTGTATATAAAACATGTAGCAAATGGTATAATATAAGCATGGAACAGCAGAAATTATGGATACGTTGGAGACGTATCAAGCATCCCCAAGCTTAGTTCTACTCGTCCTCGAGTAGGTAAAACGATAACAACAAATAATTTCTGAGGAGACATGCTTTCACACAATCTTGATCAATATATTGCAAGGCTCATGTCATGAATGAAGTGACTCAAAGCAATGATCTATAGTTTGCTAACAAATAGATAAAGAGTAAACAATGAATCATATAAGCAAAAACTTTTCATGAATAGTACTTTCAAGACAAGCATCAAAAAGTTTTGCATAAGAGGTAACTCATAAAGCAATAGATTCAAAGTAAAAGGCATTGAAGCAACACAAAGGATGATTAAGTTTCAGCATTTGCTTTCAACTTGTAACATGTATATCTCATGGATAGTTGTCAACATAAAGCAATATAACAAGTGCAATAAGTAAATATGTAAGAATCAATGCACACAAAGTTGACACAAGTGTTTGCTTCTAAGATAGAAAGGAGTAGGTAAACTGACTCAACATAAAGTAAAAGATAGGCCCTTCGCAGAGGGAAGCAGGGATTAAATCATGTGCTAGAGCTTTTTAAGTTTTCGAAAGCATATAGAGAGCACAAAATAAGTATTTGAGAGGTGTTTGTTGTTGTCAACGAATGGTAGTGGGCACTCTAACCCCCTTGTCAACCAGACTTTCAAAGAGCGGCTCCCATGAAGGACGTTATTCTACCAGCAAGGTAGATCATCCCTCTTCTCTTTTGTTTACACATGTATTTTAGTTTCTTTATAGATGACACTCCTCCCAACCTTTTGCTTACACAAGCCATGGCTAACCGAATCCTCGGGTGCCTTCCAACATTCACATACCATGGAGGAGTGTCTATTGCAAAATTAAGTTGCTTACTGATAAATCAGGGCAAAACATGTGAAGAGAATTATTAATGAAAGTTGTAATTAATTGGGGCTGGGCACCCCGTTGCCAGCTCTTTTTGCAAATTATTGGATAAGCGGATGTATATGCCACTAGTCCAGGTGAAAGTCTGTCAGAAGTAAATGACAAGATTGAAAGATAAAACACCACATACTTCCTCATGAGCTATAAAACATTGACACAAATAAGGAGTAATAAAGTTTTGAATAGTTTAAAGGTAGCACATGAAATATTTACTTGGAATGGCAGGAAATACCACATAGTAGGTAGGTATGGTGGACACAAATGGCATGGGTTTTGGCTCAAGTTTTGGATGCACGAGAAGCATTCCCTCTCAGTACAGAGTTTAGGCTAGCAAGGTTGTTTGAAGCAAACACAAGTATAAACCGGTACAGCAAGAATCACATAAAAACATATTGCAAGTATTATAAGACTCTACACTGTCTTCCTTGTTGCTCAAACATTTTACCAGAAAATATCTAGACCTTAGAGAGAACAAATATGCATCCCAAGTCTCAACAAGCTCTACGGTAGTTCTCCACTACTAGGCTTTAACTACATGATGCAAGAGCTTAAACATGATCTACTTGAGAGCTCAAAACAATTGCAAAGCATCAAATCAAAACAAGACAATGATCTACAAGAATGCATATGTCTTTTCCAATACCAACTACTACATGTAGCATTTTCTTTCTTCCAAACAAACACCAATAATTTATTTAAACATAAACTCTCCAAATGATAATATAATGCAGCAAGAGAGTATTTATAAACAAGTGCTAACAGCTCGAAGAGATGCATGAAAAACAGGAGCTAAAAGCACTGCAGTAGCTAGTTAAGAATACTCAACAAATATAAGTGAAGAACATGAGTATTCACATGAAAAAGCGGAGCGTGTCTCTCTCCCACACAAGGATTGCTAGGATCCGAATTTATTCAAACAAAAAAACAAAAAAAAAAACACAGACGCTCCAAGTAAAGCGCATAAGATGTGAAAGAATTAAAATATAGTTTCACTAGAGATGACCTGATAAGTTTGTTGATGAAGAAGGGGATGCCTTGGGCATCCCCAAGCTTAGACGCTTGAGTCTCTCTGAATATGGTTGGGATGAACCACGGGGGCATCCCCAAGCTTAGGCTTTTCACTCTTCTTGATCACATAATATCACCCTTCTCGCTTGATCCTTGAAAACTTCCTTCACACCAAACTCAAGACAGTTCTCATTAGAGGGTTAGTGCATAATCAAAAATTCTCATATTCTGTAATGATACAATCAATCCCAAAGCTTCTGGACATTAGCTACAGCCACCAATGCTTTGTGGAGCAAAGAAATCCACACAAACACAGTAAAAGAGCGAATGCAAAACAAAAGGCAGAATCTGTCAAAAACAGAACAGTCTGGAATGACGAATTTTTTCGAGGCACTTAAGTTGCTCAGATGGATCTGGCCTAAAATAATGAAAGTTGCGTACATATCTCAGGAATATGCGTGATTTTTCTCAGAATTTTTGAATTTTCTACAGGGAGATAAGCTCAAATCCGTGACAGCTAAAAATCTGTCACTGCGCAGAAATCCAAATCTTGCATCAACTTTCAATATAGAACTTTACTTGGCACAACATTGCGATAAAATAAAGATACAAAGGAGTTGCTACAGAAGTAACAAAACTCCTTGACTCAAAGAAAACAAAAATAACAGCAAATAAAAACGATGGGTTGTCTCCCATAAGCGCTTTTCTTTAACGCCTTTCAGCTAGGCGCAGAAAGTGAAAATCAAGTGTTGTCAAGAGAAGAAGCATCAACATCATAACTTGCTCTAACAATAGAGTCAAAAGGTAACTTCATTCTCTTCCTAGGGAAGTGTTCCATACCTTTCTTGAGAGGAAATTGGTACCTTATATTACCTTCTTTCATATCAATGATGGCACCAACAGTTCGAAGAAAAGGTCTTCCCAAAACAATAGGACAAGATGCATTGCATTCAATATCCATAACAATAAAATCAACGGGGACAAGGTTATCTTTTACGTAATAAAAACATCATTAACTCGCCCCAAAGGTTTCTTCATAGCATTATCAGCGAGAAAAACATCCAAATAACAATGTTCCAAAGGTGGCAAATCAAGAATATCATAAAGCTTCTTGGGCAAAACTGAAACTTGCACCAAGATCACACAAGGCATTGCAATAAAAATCATTCACCTTTACCTTAATGATGGGTTCCCAACCATCTTCTAATTTCCTAGGAATAGAAGCTTTAAGTTTCAACTTCTCCTCCCTAGCTTGCAAAAGAGCATTTGTAATATGCTTTGTAAAAGCCAAATTAATAGTGCTAGCATTGGGACTTCTAGCTAATTTTTGCAAGAACATAATAACTTCAGAGATGTTACAATCATCAAAATCAAAATCATTATTGTCAATGGTGGTGGAACCATTGTCTCCAATAGTTTGAAAAATTTCAGCACTTTTATCAGAAAAAGTTTCAGCAGTTTTAGGCAATTTCAAACGCTTTGCAGAAGTAGTAGAGACATTACAACACCAATAACATTACCATCAATAGTAGGAGGTTACTAGCATGTGAAACATTAGCATTACTAGTGGTGGTGATAGTACAAACTCTAACTATACTATTCTCTTTTTCAAGTTCTTCCTCTTTTTCCCACCTAGCATGCAATTCAGCCAACATCCTAATATTATTATCAATTCGAACTTGGATGGCATTTGCTGTAGCAAATGACTTATATCTTTAACTTCATTAGGCATAACTTTCAGTTTTAGAATTTCAACATCATGAGCAAGACTATCAACTTTAGAGACAAGATCATCAATTTTTTCAAACTTTTCCTCAACAGTTTTATTGAAAGCTTTTTGTGTGCTAATAAATTCTTTAAGCATAGCTTCAAGATCAGAGGACACACTTCTATTGTTGCTGTAGGAATTACCATAAGAATTGCCATAACCATTTGAAGGATAAGGCTTATAATTGTTGCTACCAAAATTATTCCTATAAGCATTGTTGTTGAAGTTGTTGTTTTTAATGAAGTTTACATCAACATGCTCTTCTTGAGCAACCAATGAAGCTAAAGGAATATTATTAGGATCAACATGAGATCTACCATTCACAAGCATAGACATAATAGCATCAATCTTATCACTCAAAGAGGAGGTTTCTTCAACAGAATTTACCTTCTTACCTTGAGGAGCTCTTTCGGTGTGCCATTCGGAATAGTTGATCATCATATCATCAAGTAGCTTTGTTGCTGCACCTAAAGTGATGGACATAAAGGTTCCTCCAGAGGCTGAATCCAATAAGTTCCTTGAGGAAAAATTTAATCCTGCATAAAAGGTTTGGATGATCATCCAAGTAGTCAGTCCATGAGTGGGACAATTCTTCACCAAAGATTTCATTCTTTCCCAAGCTTGAGCAACATGTTCATTATCAAGTTGTTTAAAATTCATAATGCTACTTCTCAAGGATATAATCTTAGCAGGAGGATAATATTTCCCTATGAAAGCATCTTTGCATTTTGTCCAAGAATTAATACTATTTCTAGGCAAAGAAAGCAACCATTCTTTAGCTCTTCCTCTCAAGGAGAAAGGAAAAAGTTTCAGTTTTATAATATCCCCATCCATATCCTTATACTTTTGCATTTCACAAAGTTCAACAAAGTTATTAAGATGGGCAGCAGCATCATCAGTACTAACACCAGAAAATTGCTCTTTCATAACAAGATTTAATAGAGCAGGTTTAATTTCATAAAATTCTGCTGTAGAAGCAGGTGGAGCAATAGGAGTGCATATGAAATCATTGTTGTTTGTGCTAGTGAAGTCACACAACTTAGTGTTCTCAGGAGTACTCATTTTGAAAAACAAAATCAAACTGAATTAAACAAGTAACTAATTTTTTTGTGTTTTTGATAAAGAAAGCAAACAAACTAAATAAAAATAAACTAAGCAAGACAAATAACAAAGTAAAGAGATTGGGTGTGAGAGACTCCCCTTGCAGAAGCAATTCGTTTTCCCCGGCAACGGCGCCAGAAAACGTGTTGGTGGCTCTAGGTTAATAGTGCCAGAAACAATGCTTGTACGTCACACGTCAGTTGGGAACCCCAAGAGGAAGGTATGATGAGTGCAGCAGTAAGTTTTCCCTCAGTATGAAACCAAGGTTTAATCGACCAGTAGGAAAACGAGGTTTGCTTCGAAGGTGTTGGTGAGGAGTGTAGTGCGGCGCAACACCAGGGATTCCGGTGCCAACGTGGAACCTGCACAACACAATCAAATTACTTTGCCCCAACTTAACAGTGAGGTTGTCAATCTCACCGGCTTGCTGAAAACAAAGGGTTAAACGTATCGAATGGAAATGATGTTTGTTTGCATAAAACAGTAGAGAACAATGATTGCAGTAGATTGTATTTCAGATGTAAAAGAATGGACCGGGGTCCACAGTTCACTAGTGGTGTCTCTCCAATAAGATAACTAACATGCTGGGTAAACAAATTACAGCTGGGCAATTGACAATTGATAAGTGCATATAACATGCATGTGTGAGCTGTGGTGTCTACTATGAGATTCATTTGGGCATTACGACAAAGTACATAGACCGCTATCCAGCATGCATCTATGCCTAAATAGTCCACTTTCCGGTTAACATCCGTACCCCTTCCAGTATTAAGTTGCAAGCAACAGACAATTGCATTAAGTAATGTGCGTAATGTAAACAATACATTCATCCTTGAATAAAGCATTGCTGTTTTACCCCTAGTGGCAACAACACATCTACAACCTTAGAACTTGCTGTCACTATCCCAGGTTAAATAGAGGTTGAACCCAACTATCATGCATAAATACCCCCTCTTGGAGTTACAAGTATTCACTGGCCAAGGCTTCAACAAGTAACGGAGAGCATGCAAGATCACAAATGACATAGACATGATAATATAATATTCAGCTCCACATAGGTATCAATATAAGTCAGATCCCAGCAAACACAACATGTAGCATTACAATAAGATGATCTTGATCATGATAGGCAGCTCACAAGATCTAAACATGATGGCACAAGTGGAGAAGACAACCATCTAGCTACTGCTATGGACCCATAGTCCAAGGATGAACTACTCACGCATCACTCCGGAGGCGGGCATGGCGATGTAGAGCCCTCCGGTGATGATTCCCCTCTCCGGCAGGGTGCCGGGAAGAGCTTCAGAACCCCCCGAGTTAGGGTTGACGACGGCGGCGGCAGCGAATATGTTCTGGATGAAAGGCTCGGTGTTTTAGGGTTTTCACGTCTCGGGGAATAAATAGGCGAAGGGGCGATGTCGGCGGACCCCCGAGGGGCCCAAACCACAGGCGGCGCGGCTGGGCCCACTGCCGCGCCGCCAGGTGGTTTGGCCACCTCGTGGCTCTCTTCGTCTCTCCTTCGGACTCCGTGTACGTGCTGGAAAAATAGGGACTGGCCTTTTGTTTCGTGCAATTCCGAGAATATTTCCAGAAGTAACTTTCTGAAACCAAAAACAGCAGAAAACAGGGAACTGGCACTGTGGCATCTTGTTAATAGGTTAGTCCCAGAAAATGCATAAAAGTGATACGAAGTGTATATAAAACATGTAGCAAATGGTATAATATAAGCATGGAACAGCAGAAATTATGGATACGTTGGAGACGTATCAAGCATCCCCAAGCTTAGTTCTACTCGTCCTCGAGTAGGTAAAACGATAACAACAAATAATTTCTGAGGAGACATGCTTTCACACAATCTTGATCAATATATTGCAAGGCTCATGTCATGAATGAAGTGACTCAAAGCAATGATCTATAGTTTGCTAACAAATAGATAAAGAGTAAACAATGAATCATATAAGCAAAAACTTTTCATGAATAGTACTTTCAAGACAAGCATCAAAAAGTTTTGCATAAGAGGTAACTCATAAAGCAATAGATTCAAAGTAAAAGGCATTGAAGCAACACAAAGGATGATTAAGTTTCAGCAATTGCTTTCAACTTGTAACATGTATATCTCATGGATAGTTGTCAACATAAAGCAATATAACAAGTGCAATAAGTAAACATGTAAGAATCAATGCACACAAAGTTGACACAAGTGTTTGCTTCTAAGATAGAAAGGAGTAGGTAAACTGACTCAACATAAAGTAAAAGATAGGCCCTTCGCAGAGGGAAGCAGGGATTAAATCATGTGCTAGAGCTTTTTAAGTTTTCGAAAGCATATAGAGAGCACAAAATAAGTATTTGAGAGGTGTTTGTTGTTGTCAACGAATGGTAGTGGGCACTCTAACCCCCTTGTCAACCAGACTTTCAAAGAGCGGCTCCCATGAAGGACGTTATCTCTACCAGCAAGGTAGATCATCCCTCTTCTCTTTTGTTTACACATGTATTTTAGTTTCTTTATAGATGACACTCCTCCCAACCTTTTGCTTACACAAGCCATGGCTAACCGAATCCTCGGGTGCCTTCCAACATTCACATACCATGGAGGAGTGTCTATTGCAAAATTAAGTTGCTTACTGATAAATCAGGGCAAAACATGTGAAGAGAATTATTAATGAAAGTTGTAATTAATTGGGGCTGGGCACCCCGTTGCCAGCTCTTTTTGCAAATTATTGGATAAGCGGATGTATATGCCACTAGTCCATTGGTGAAAGTCTGTCAGAAGTAAATGACAAGATTGAAAGATAAAACACCACATACTTCCTCATGAGCTATAAAACATTGACACAAATAAGGAGTAATAAAGTTTTGAATAGTTTAAAGGTAGCACATGAAATATTTACTTGGAATGGCAGGAAATACCACATAGTAGGTAGGTATGGTGGACACAAATGGCATGGGTTTTGGCTCAAGTTTTGGATGCACGAGAAGCATTCCCTCTCAGTACAGAGTTTAGGCTAGCAAGGTTGTTTGAAGCAAACACAAGTATAAACCGGTACAGCAAGAATCACATAAAAACATATTGCAAGTATTATAAGACTCTACACTGTCTTCCTTGTTGCTCAAACATTTTACCAGAAAATATCTAGACCTTAGAGAGAACAAATATGCATCCCAAGTCTCAACAAGCTCTACGGTAGTTCTCCACTACTAGGCTTTAACTACATGATGCAAGAGCTTAAACATGATCTACTTGAGAGCTCAAAACAATTGCAAAATCAAATCGAAACAAGACAATGATCTACAAGAATGCATATGTCTTTTCCAATACCAACTACTACATGTAGCATTTTCTTTCTTCCAAACAAACACCAATCAATTTATTTAAACATAAACTCTCCAAATGATAATATAATGCAGCAAGAGAGTATTTATAAACAAGTGCTAACAGCTCGAAGAGATGCATGAAAAACAGGAGCTAAAAGCACTGCAGTAGCTAGTTAAGAATACTCAACAAATATAAGTGAAGAACATGAGTATTCACATGAAAAAGCGGAGCGTGTCTCTCTCCCACACAAGGATTGCTAGGATCCGAATTTATTCAAACAAAAACAAAAATAAAAACACACAGACGCTCCAAGTAAAGCGCATAAGATGTGAAAGAATTAAAATATAGTTTCACTAGAGATGACCTGATAAGTTTGTTGATGAAGAAGGGGATGCCTTGGGCATCCCCAAGCTTAGACGCTTGAGTCTCTCTGAATATGGTTGGGATGAACCACGGGGGCATCCCCAAGCTTAGGCTTTTCACTCTTCTTGATCACATAATATCACCCTTCTCGCTTGATCCTTGAAAACTTCCTTCACACCAAACTCAAGACAGTTCTCATTAGAGGGTTAGTGCATAATCAAAAATTCTCATATTCTGTAATGATACAATCAATCCCAAAGCTTCTGGACATTAGCTACAGCCACCAATGCTTTGTGGAGCAAAGAAATCCACACAAACACAGTAAAAGAGCGAATGCAAAACAAAAGGCAGAATCTGTCAAAAACAGAACAGTCTGGAATGACGAATTTTTTCGAGGCACTTAAGTTGCTCAGATGGATCTGGCCTAAAATAATGAAAGTTGCGTACATATCTCAGGAATATGCGTGATTTTTCTCAGAATTTTTGAATTTTCTACAGGGAGATAAGCTCAAATCCGTGACAGCTAAAAATCTGTCACTGCGCAGAAATCCAAATCTTGCATCAACTTTCAATATAGAACTTTACTTGGCACAACATTGCGATAAAATAAAGATACAAAGGAGTTGCTACAGAAGTAACAAAACTCCTTGACTCAAAGAAAACAAAAATAACAGCAAATAAAAACGATGGGTTGT